>OVBI01003026.1:0-15062 GCA_900406495.1 Sisymbrium altissimum
AAAAAGAAGCGTATGAAGAGGCTCAAGAGGAAGAGACGAAAGATGAGACAGTGTTCTTGCTTTTTGTCTGACTGGCTCGCATCATCTCTCTCTCCCGTTCTGTTGAAACACTCTTCTTAGCTTTGTTTCATTTGGTTTTTATATTGAGCCATCAGACTTTTGAGTTTTGTTTAAGATTTTTAATCTAAAAGGCTTTCCAGACATTCCTCCCCCTCTTCCATCAATTCTTCCTGTAACACCAACATCGTGTTTCTTGTCTCTTATTTTTGTTTTGTTCAAGAACTTAAGCTTACATAAAATAATCATCCTCGTAAAATATCTCTTGGTCAAAATGATACAAATAGATAAGTAAAGAAATGTATAAATAGTTTCATGATACAAATAGCTTCATGATACAAACAGATAAGCAAAAATTTGGATATCAAAATAATGCTAACTAAAGTTTGATGTATTAATCTATGTTTATGTTTAATTAAAATATATTAATTTTAGGGAAAATTAGCAAAAAATTTAGTAATAATAATCAACAAATTCTAAAAAAAATCAGAACTGAAAATCTAAAAATAAAAATCTTAAGATATCAAATTATAACTAAATTCAGATATTTTATATCACCAAGCTGGATTAAAGAGTTATTTTAATCATTTTTATTTAATTAAAATGTATTAATTTTAAGTATGTTTTATTAGAAATGTATTAATCTATGTTTTTCTTTAATAAAAATGTATTTTATTTTAAAAGTGTATTAATTTTTTTTTAAAAAAATTTGGTTAAGAAACCTATATGGGTATACACCAATAAAGGATAGAAAAAAATAAGTTTCCATCTAAGTCTCTAAATTTTAATTAATTCATAAAATAATTATAAGAAACTCATAAGGATATATACTAATAATCATGCCCTTAGATCCTGGACCAGTATCTTAACTTCTATGGAAATGCATTTAACTTGATTTTTAGCAACAAACTAAATGGCCGAGAACGTAAATCTCTTTATAAATTTTGAAGACTAGTCATAATTGCTAAAAAGAATAAAATAAATAGAGTCGTGTTCTTCTAGTGTTTAAAATTGTAACTGAATCGGACAACTTTGATTTTTAGCAACAAATATAAATGTCAAGAACATAAAATCATATATTAAACCTCTATATAAGTCTAAAAGGAAAAAAGTAAAGATTTATTCGATGTTACTTTAACGTATAAAATTTTAACTGAACCAAACCTAATCTGATTTTTAGCAACAAATAAAATGACTGAGAACATAAACTCTTATGTTGAGCCTCTAGTCTCTACTCATATATAAGCCTTGAAGCTAGTTTTAGTTGCTAACGATTAAAGTTCTGAAAAGAGCCCTAGGCGTTCACCGTTCCCAACTATGCGAAAAAACAAGCTTTCAACCGGATAAAGTCTGCCTTAGTCGACATGGTTGACAAAGCTTTGTATTAACCCACTAAATATTATTCTCCATTAGCTTTTTCTTATTGTTTGTAAACCCTCTTTGTTTTACTTTGGTAAATCTTTGAAGAGGATGAAGAATAGATATCTCATGCCTTTTTAGAGAAAACTTTTAATCTCTTCTTTAGTTTTTGTAATTAATCTTTTTTTGTCTCTGTTATCTGTGATTTCCCATCTTGGAACTCATATGAAATTTATGGATTAATACTTGATCTATTCGATTGCATTTAGTAATTTCTCTATTTAGAAAATATTAATCACTAGATTTAGTAATATCAACAACACTATGTAATTGTTTTTTTTTTCTTTCCAATCACTAGAGTGTTGCGGATAATCCGCTATTACAAACGGCCGAAGACAGATGTAATTAAACGGTATTTGGAGATAATATAGAAACTAGTGGCATGAGATGTAATTATTTATAAATAAAAGGTTGTTTTTCTAAAAAAGGTTTTCTATGATTGATAATATATAGAGTTGTTTTCAAACTTGAATTAAAGTTTGAGGAAGTTGTGTCTGTGTGACACTCACTTTAAGAAAAGCAAGTAGCCAAAGGAGAAAAGGTGAAACTGAAGCCTTTAATTTCCGGAATGAAGAAAAAGCAAAAGCTAATCGGAATATTAAATAAAGAAGACAAATTCTCTGTGACCATTGTTTATAGAAAAAAAGCAAAACACAATTTGGACTCTTGGCTCACTGCATTCTCCTCACACGCTTTCCTTTCTTCTCTCGTGACCCTCAAAAAGCAAAAGAATTTGTTATATATTTTGTTTAGATTCTATAAAATATTAAGAGCATCGATGTTCCTGTGATCTTCAATGGGTCTATGCTCAGCTCAACTGGCTGTGACATGCTTGTTCATACTAGTACTACCTCATGTTCTGTCACAAGTTGCAGGTACATTCTTGTCCATTATCTGTTTGTTTAAATGCTCCCAAAGAGTTTCTTTTTTCTTTTTCTTGTGTGTGGAAACTCTTCCTCTTGATGTGTTTTTGATGTGCAATCACAAAGCTTTTATCTTTAAGTTTGGTTAAAATGTGGGAGTCTTGAGATTCTCTTTTTTGCTGTAACTTGTGGAAAATGGATGTAATTTTGATGAGAATGACTATATGTTGCAGAGTTTGTAAGTATAGATTGTGGTGGCTCAAGTGATTACACGGACCCGAGAACTGGACTAGGATGGATTTCAGATACAGAGATTATCAAACAAGGCAAGCCAGTAACTTTGGCAAGTACCAATGGGAACTCGATGCAATACAGTAGGAGAAGAGATTTTCCAACGGATAACAAGAAGTATTGTTACAGGCTCAACACCAAAGAGAGGAGGAGATACATTGTCAGAACAACCTTTCTCTACGGTAGCTCGGGTAGTGAAGAAGCCTATCCAAAGTTTCAACTCTACTTAGATGCGACGAAATGGGCTACAGTGACTGTTACGGAGGTCTCTAGGGTATATGTTGAGGAGTTGATTGTGAGGGCAACTTCAAGTTATTTGGATGTGTGTGTATGCTGTGCTATCACGGGCTCTCCTTTCATGTCCACTCTCGAGCTTCGACCGTTGAACCTTTCGATGTATGCCACTGATTACGAGGATAATTTCTTCTTGAAGGTTGCTGCCAGAGTGAATTTCGGTGCTCCAAGCATGGACGCCTTGAGGTAAAACCCTATCACAACTCTTCTTTCCATAACATCATTCACTAGACTATTTTACAAGCTTAGGAAAAATGCTGAAAGACTTACTCTTTTAGGTACCCAGATGATCCATATGACAGAATCTGGGAGTCAGATATTAATAGACGGCCAAACTTTCTTGTTGGTGTGGCTCCTGGAACCATTAGAATCAATACATCAAAGACTATAAATACGTTGACCAGAGAGTATCCGCCTATGAAAGTCATGCAAACAGCGGTAGTTGGCACTCAAGGACTGATCAGCTATAGATTAAACCTGGAAGACTTCCCTGCGAATGCTCGGGCATATGCTTACTTTGCTGAAATTGAAGACCTTCGTGCTAATGAAACCCGGAAATTTAAGTTGGTGCAACCGTATTTTCCTGATTATAGTAATGCAGTGGTGAATATTGCTGAGAATGCCAATGGTAGCTATACCCTCTATGAACCGAGCTACATGAATGTGACTTTTGATTTTGTTTTGTCATTCTCATTCGGGAAGACAAAGGATTCTACACGAGGGCCACTCCTAAATGCGATTGAAATCAGCAAGTATCTACAAATATCTGTGAAAACTGATAAGAATGATGGTGAGTACTAGAGGCTACTGCCTTGTAAATTCTTCCCTATATCTTTTGCCCATTTATGATGCTGCTGGAAACATGCAAGTCAAAATTTGTTGAAAGAGCTTACAGAAGATTTCTAATACTGCAGTGTCTGTTCTTGATGCAATTCGTTCGATGTCTCCTGATAGCGATTGGGCCAATGAAGGAGGAGACCCTTGTATCCCAGTTCTTTGGTCGTGGGTAGACTGTAGTTCAACCTCACCACCTCGAGTCACGAAAATGTAAGAACTATAAAACAAATGTTTACATAAGTATTCAGAGTTTGTGAAATTTAATACTTGAGATGATCCCCATTGAGCCCAATGTGTGCATCTTACAACAGTGCTCTTTCAAGAAAAAATTTGAGGGGTGAGATTCTACCGGAGATCAATCATATGGAGGCATTGACAGAGTTGTGAGTGATTCGATGCTGCATTGAACGATAATGTCTTGGATTAGTCTCTCTTTGTCTCTCTGTCACTCTTTAGTTGATTAAACTTGCTCTTTTATAGGTGGCTTGACGGTAATGGTTTGACTGGAATCCTTCCGGATATGAGTAAACTTGTCAACCTGAAAATCATGTAAGCATGCCAATCTTGACCAAGATTTCCTTTGTAGTTAGACACTCGAATACTAGAAAGCTTTACTTTGCCTCGTCTCTTCTACAGGCATCTAGAGAACAACCAACTTAGTGGCTCACTCCCAACATACCTTGGCCATCTCCCTAACCTACAAGAACTGTAAGTAATCACAAAGTTTATGAAACGTTTGGGTTGCTTTAGCGGTTGACTTATACTGCAATTATCTACCTTATACATGGCAGTTTTAACTTTTAACAAATGATTTTATCTGGCAGGTTTATAGAAAATAACTCTTTCAGAGGAACGATTCCTTCAGCACTGCTAAAGGGGAAAGTTTTGTTCAAGTGAGTATGCTACAAGTTGATTTGTTGAACACAAAAGCTCACAGCTTTTCAACATTTTACGGAAAGATAGATTTACCCTTTTATCAACAGATTGAGTTCAACACGACCGTTGGAACTTTTTAGTGTATATATGCAGGAAATGAAATAAGCATACCAAAGTTTAAAATGTCCATTTTGTTGAAAGAGTCTCCTCTTGAAGTGTTAACACGCTGCTATAACAACGTTTTTCTCCAGGTATAATAATAATCCTGAGCTTCAGAACAAGGCAGAGCAAAAGCACTTTAGGCTGATATTAGGGATATCAATAGCAGCTATCACAATGCTCTTGCTGCTAGCTGGAGGAGGTCTTGTTATACTCTGTGCCCTTCGAAAGAAGAAAAGCGATGATAAAGGTATATATATAGTTGTTGATTGTTATCAGTTTTCCCAAAGTGGAGGGTTTTCTTACTGATGTTTCTTTCAGGTCCTTCCACGGGGACTAAGAAAAAAGGTTTGGCAGCTTATTCAGCTGTGCGGGGAGGACACTTATTAGATGAAGGTGTAGCATATTTCATAGCGCTTCCTATCCTTGAAGAGGCCACAGATAATTTTTCCAAGAGAGTTGGGAAAGGAAGTTTTGGGTCTGTCTACTATGGTAGGATGAAGGATGGGAAAGAAATTGCAGTTAAGATAACGGCAGATCCTTCTAGCCATTTGAACAGACAGTTTGTGACTGAGGTATAAACTGATTCACAGCTATTAACTTATCTCGAATGCTGATTTTGGCTCCCCCAAAGAAGTAGACGATTTAGTCGAGAAAAACGTGCAGGTTGCTCTATTATCAAGAATTCACCACAGGAACTTGGTTCCTCTGATTGGATATTGTGAAGAAGCAGATCGGCGTCTATTGGTTTACGAATATATGCACAATGGAACCTTGGGAGATCACTTACACGGTTTTTACCTATTTCCCTGATAATTCCTCCCTTTTTTGTTTGCGTTTTCCTTCTATTAGTGACACATCAAATAAACCTCTGACAGGTACAAGCGACTTCAAGCCATTGGACTGGCCAACTCGGCTACAAATTGCACAAGATGCTGCCAAAGGTTTGAAGTAAAATTTCAAGATTATATATTTTTGTGTGGCTATAATATGAATCCATTGGACAGACGAAAACTTCAGATTATTACAGGTCTTGAATACTTGCATACTGGCTGCAATCCTAGTATCATTCATAGGGATGTGAAATCAAGCAATATACTCCTGGACATTAACATGAGAGCCAAAGTATCCGACTTTGGACTCTCGAGGCAAACAGAGGAAGACTTGACTCACGTATCGAGCGTCGCAAAAGGAACCGTTGGATACCTTGATCCAGAGTAAGGCCAACAACACAACCTCCCAATAAAGTCATCCACCTGTATAAACTTTGATTGATAATACGGCATTGTTTTGATAGGTATTATGCTAGTCAGCAGCTGACTGAGAAGAGCGATGTCTACAGTTTCGGCGTTGTTCTCTTTGAATTACTCTCTGGAAAAAAACCAGTCTCAGCGGAAGATTTCGGTCCTGAACTAAATATAGTTCACTGGGTAAAACACCTCTACATTCTACATTCAAAAAGTCTTCACCTTTCACAGTTTCAAGATTCATAAACCACAAATCTTTTCTTGTTCACCAAACAGGCAAGATCACTGATCCGCAAAGGAGACGTGTGCGGGATCATAGATCCATGTATATTAGGCAACGTGAAAATCGAGTCAATCTGGAGAGTCGCAGAGGTCGCAAACCAATGCGTTGAGCAGCGTGGACATAACAGACCAAGGATGCAGGAAGTGATTGTGGCGATACAAGACGCAGTCAGGATCGAAAGAGGCAACGAAAACGGACTAAAGTCATCGAGTTCGAGCAGCTCAAAGGCGCAATCATCTCGTAAGACCTTGCTCACTAGCTTCCTAGAGATAGAGAGTCCTGACATCTCAAGAAACAGCTTAACTCCAGCTGCCAGGTGATGAATCCTCTTCAAGACTCAATCTCTCATCTTTTTGTACACTTTCACTCTTTGGAATTACCATCGTCATATATAAGAATGTGTGTATGTATTGTAATGTAATGTATTTTAATGTAATGACACGTCGGCACACTTTATTACATAAACTCTATAGATACGAGAAAAAGAAAAAAAAAGTACCCTTTTTTGCTTTTTTTGGCTTTTTGCTATCACTTAAACTTCTGGATATGAGATCACATACGTAGACGAATCAGAAGCACTTGAGGATATGGCTGTTGTTTTAATCTCTTCCTCCAGAAAATTCAAATAAAGATCCATTCTTTTCCTCTGTTTCTTATTTATTCCACTTTCCGAAGAAGAAGAAGAAACAGAGTTTGCTAATGGCGTCCACAGCTTCAAGCTCGTTACTTTCTTCAAACTTCTTCGGATCAAACATCATAATTTCATCTCCCACACCTAAAACCACAACAAAGCCTTCGTTTCCTTTCTCCTTTAGAAAATACCAAATCACTCGTTCATCTCTTCACATCGATGACAAACCCATAAAGTCATTACCTTCACGTGTAGCCTTAGCAGCTATCCTCTTCTCCTCTGTTACTTCGTCGCCACGAGCTTTAGCTGTAAACGAACCGGTTATCACTAACCAAACCGTCGTTGTTGAAGCTCAAGCGGTTAAACCGTCGACGTCACCGTTCAGTCAGAGCCTAACTGCGCCTAACCCGAAAGTCCAGTCATCATCTGATCTTCCGGAAGGAACGCAATGGAGGTACAGTGAGTTTCTTAACGCGGTGAAGAAAGGTAAAGTAGAGAGAGTTAGGTTTAGTAAAGACGGCTCTGTTCTTCAGCTAACTGCTGTTGATAACCGCCGTGCCTCTGTTGTTGTCCCTAATGATCCGGATCTTATTGATATCTTAGCTATGAATGGAGTTGATATATCTGTTTCCGAGGGTGAAACTTCTGGTAACGACTTGTTTACTATCATTGGAAACTTGATTTTCCCAATCTTGGCGTTTGGTGGACTCTTCTTGCTGTTTAGGCGAGCTGGGGGAGGTCCTGGTGGTCCTGGAGGTTTAGGTGGTCCAATGGATTTCGGACGGTCGAAGTCGAAGTTTCAAGAAGTTCCCGAGACTGGTGTTTCGTTTGCAGATGTTGCTGGTGCCGACCAAGCTAAGTTGGAGTTACAGGAAGTTGTCGACTTTTTGAAGAATCCAGATAAGTATACAGCTTTGGGAGCTAAGATTCCTAAAGGGTGTTTATTGGTTGGACCGCCTGGTACGGGTAAGACGCTTTTGGCTAGAGCTGTGGCTGGAGAAGCTGGAGTACCGTTCTTCTCCTGTGCGGCGTCTGAGTTTGTGGAGCTTTTTGTTGGTGTTGGTGCGTCTAGAGTTAGGGATTTGTTTGAGAAGGCTAAGGCGAAAGCTCCTTGTATTGTTTTCATTGATGAGATTGATGCTGTGGGTAGGCAGAGAGGAGCTGGGATGGGAGGAGGAAATGATGAGAGGGAACAGACGATTAATCAGTTGTTGACTGAGATGGATGGGTTTTCTGGTAACTCTGGTGTGATTGTTTTGGCAGCTACGAATAGACCTGATGTTCTTGATTCTGCGTTGTTGAGACCTGGAAGGTTTGATAGGCAGGTTACGGTGGATAGGCCTGATGTTGCTGGCAGAGTCAAGATTCTTCAGGTTTTTAAATAGTTGTTTTCAAAGCTTTTGTGACTTGTGGTTTGTCTTTGTGAATGATTGTTATATCTGTATGGGGTTTGGTTTTAATTGTAGGTTCATTCTAGAGGGAAGGCACTTGGTAAAGATGTTGACTTTGACAAGGTTGCAAGGAGGACTCCTGGTTTCACTGGTGCTGACTTACAGAACCTGATGAATGAAGCGGCGATTCTTGCGGCTAGGCGTGAGCTCAAGGAGATAAGCAAGGACGAAATCTCTGATGCTCTTGAGAGGATCATTGCTGGACCCGAGAAGAAGAATGCTGTTGTCTCTGAGGAGAAGAAGAGACTTGTTGCTTACCATGGTTAGCATTATGTTTTTATACTATTTATGTTGAGACAAGCTTTGGATGATCTGGTTATTCTAACAACCTTAAGTAAATGTTGAATTCTGCAGAGGCTGGCCATGCTTTAGTCGGTGCTCTTATGCCAGAATATGATCCAGTAGCCAAGATTTCTATCATTCCTCGTGGCCAAGCTGGTGGACTTACCTTTTTTGCCCCGAGTGAAGAAAGACTCGAGTCTGGATTGTACAGCAGAAGCTACCTTGAGAATCAAATGGCTGTTGCACTTGGAGGAAGGTTAGTTACTAATGGCCTCAACACAAAAAGGCAGTTTTTTTTAGAATTTACAAAGGGGTTGAATGTGTTAAAACCATCTCTCTCTTGTCTCAGGGTTGCAGAGGAGGTGATATTTGGGGATGAGAATGTGACAACTGGTGCATCAAATGATTTCATGCAAGTGTCTCGTGTGGCACGTCAAATGATCGAGAGGTTCGGGTTCAGCAAAAAGATTGGACAAGTTGCAGTTGGTGGCCCTGGTGGAAATCCCTTCATGGGTCAACAAGTATATTGCTAAACGAACTTGGTTTCTCAGTTTCATCATTAGCGTTTGTTACTTACTTATCACCATGAAATGCTTTTTTTTTTGTAGATGTCTTCACAGAAAGATTACTCAATGGCAACTGCTGATATCGTTGATGCTGAGGTGCGAGAGCTTGTGGAGAAGGCATACAAGAGAGCGACGGACATCATAACTACTCATATTGATATCCTACACAAGCTTGCACAACTCCTGATCGAGAAAGAAACTGTTGATGGAGAAGAGTTCATGAGTCTCTTTATTGACGGCCAAGCTGAGTTGTATATTTCTTGATTCACCAAACTACAAAGCTTAACATTGCTTACAAATACCATTAGCTATTAAAATGTATACTAAGACCAATACCCGTGCATATATTTTCTTTTGTAAAACAAATCTATTTCTACTTGGACTTCATCCATATGAAAGCTCTCGTATACGAGCCAATTTGTTGTGTTTTGTTGGTCATTTTATATAGAAGCAAGCACCTATTCATCTTCTTTAGCTCATATTTCACCTTCCACACTTACAATCTAATTGTACAGGATGCTCTGATGCAATATCTTAACAACGTATGAACTGTTACACATGATTTGTGTTCGCAAACGTCTTCGAGCTACTCTTACGTATACACAGAAATTTCTTCTTTTTTCTCAATCCAACAAATACAATGTAGTGTCATGCACAATGTGTTCAGTTTATGAGCCTCTTGTCTTCCAAGATCGAGGCTTCTTTTAACATGGCAGCTGAATCTTCTAGCATATTCAGCTTTGCAAGAGCCACGGCCTGAAGGTAGAATGCAGTGGGCCAGTCGGGATAGACGCACTGTGCTTGCATAGCATCTCGAAGTGCTGCATCTGGCTGGTCGCAGAAGAGATGGCACATGCTTCTTCGTGCATAAACAGTGGGAGAGATCATGATTCCTGTTTCTATGAACTGCAAAATTCAGGACTTTTGTTACAAGAAAGAAATCAAAGTGAGTATGTTGTTTTTTGTTTTGCTTTGTTTGATTTGCCATGCCTTAGTATATTTTTCGATAGCAGATTGGAAATCTGAGTTTCGAAAAGCTGAATCGCCTTGCTGTCTTGTGTTCCACACATCTTTTATCTGTTGAGACCATTGCTGAAAAGAGAGCTCACAAGTAACCTCGTCGTCTTTGTAATCTGTTGCCTCAAAAATCTGATGAAGTGCTGTGAGGTCCATACGGTGACATGCATCGTAGATTAGAGAATTGTGTGGTTCTGTCTCGAGGTTTTCGAGTTTAGAAATTCCAAGCATTGCATAGGAGGGAACATCTAGTTTGTGTTGAAGTGTAGCAAGAATTGAGACGATGTCTTTAATTTCCGGCCTGTCCTTTGGGTTTTTCTCGAGGCACTTAGAAGCCAATTCAAACACAGTGGCTGCTTCTTCGTCTGGATAATTTCCTTCTAGGTGTGAATCTATCAAGACAGCTAAGTTTTGCTTTTGAATTGTGTCAACCGCCTGAAATGAAAAGAGAAAGCAGTATGAGAAGACATATCAATTATACAAATATATACAAACAAACCAATTTAGCTAGAGAAGAATGAAAAGGTCACTCACATGACTTGGAGGGACATGTTTACCACTAAGAAGATCCAAAAGAAACGTCCCAAAGCTGAAGACAACACTCTCTGGAATTAACGTACCTACCGTGTATTATATATACATCATTTGCACACAAAAAGATACAAAACGGATAATGTTTTAAGAACTAAATAGTAGGTAGTATCAGACAAAAATTAACGTTACCATTTCTAAGATATTCGGGGGGTGTATAAGAGAGATTCGTGCTGAAGTTTTTGCCGTCTTTGGTATTTTTCAGCCATCCAAAACATGAAAGCCGAGGATTACCATTCTGCCTGACAAAGAATCTTAGCCGTTTTCTCACAAAAACATTAAATATGTACAAATGGTGTTACCTCATCAAAGAGAACCCGATAAGCATTGAGATCATGGTACAATGTGCGTCCACTCTGCCTGCAATATTCTAAAGCTTCAGCTACATAAAGTGCAACTCTCAATCGCATAGCCCACTCCATGGTTTGTCTCTCCCCTATAACTCGAGCAACAAACGCAAAAAACTTGTCAAACAAGTAAAGACAAGAGAACTAAACACAAACTTATGCATAACAATGATAGAAGAAGATTAGTTTTGAGATATCATACAATGAAATAGATGCTTGGTAAGCGTGTCATTGGGCATATACTCTGAAACAAGCAACCTTTCATCTCCATCACAACAATAACCTATCAAATTGACCAGTCTCATATGCCTCATTTTCCCGATAGCCCGAGCTTCTGCCTGCATAACAGAACAGTTAGTATAACCATACAAGATGACATTGTCGCCCTACTAGAATAAACCACTAGGCCACACGTTCTTGGTTCATGAACAAAGAATTTAAATAACATTCGGATAAGTTGGAGGACTTTTCAAACACATACAGCGAATTGTTTGGGATCAGGCCATGTTGATTTCGAGAATTTTTTAACGGCGACTTGACGCATGTCGTCTTTAAGACAGCCTTGGTAAACAACATTCGGTGTTTGGTCGGAACAAACTGATACGACAGCGTTTACGCTGAAATTGTTCGTGGCTTCACGAAGATCCGCTGCTGAGAACTCGGAGAAGTCAGGAACGGTGGAAAAATGCCATCCCCTGCCACCGCCTACGTCGGCATTATTTATACGATGACGGTGGTTCCTATTACTGCGTTTAACGCCACGACGGACGGAAATGTCGCCGGAAGTTTTTTTGTCATGCAATGACGACGGTTTCAAGAAAGACGATTGGCAGCATCCCATGACCCGAGGCGAGTCGATTCGTTAAAACTCGTTCCTCAGACCATTAAAGGTTCCTACGTAGTTTCTTCTTTCTCCGGTCACTTTGGTATTCTATTTTCCTTTGGCTTCTGCAACTTCCAAAATTTTCTCTGTATTGCAAAGAATCGTTGGTTTCAAACAATATAAGGGTCGTTTCGTCTTTTTCTTCTAACTGAACAGTCTAATTTCCTAATTTCTCGCGCGATGTTTTAGGTTTTCATTTGTTTTTGTTTTTTTTTTTGAAAGTAGTTTTTTTACCCGGGAAATCTTAACTTAATTATGAATCAAATCTGTTGTATAGAAATGATAAAAAGCGATAGGTAAATGGATAATAATAGTAGCTTTCTTGATCAGATATCTCCTTCTGAGCAAAGGCATCAGCCAGAGTGTTAACTTGCGTAGACACCCATGTAATTAAATGCCACTTCTTCAAACCGTTTGGCCCAATCCCAAATCTCACTTGGCCAATCCCAAGAACTTCTCGAATGAGAGGACCTGAACTAGATACTTGCAGTCTCCTTCAGAAACCATATTTCTATGTCTTTAACCCAACAAAACTGCATTGCCATTAATAATGCTTGGAAGTAGTTAGGTTTTCATTTGTTCCTTTAAAAAAAAAAGGGACAAATCATTTTGTTTAGATAAGTATCCTACGTTTTGTTCTGCCACATAAAAAAAAATTGGTTAGGATCATTTGCATGTTAATCACCGCTGTTCAAATATTAAATGATTTTTTTTTAAAATGATATTTCCTTTTTCAATTTATAAATTATTCAGGTCATCGTATCTTGGTGGTAAAGGGCTCACAGCTATGAGTACCGCCACCCGAATTCAATTCCTTGGCACAATGGATTTAACATCTCTTCCGTTGGGGTGCTGGACTCCACTTGTGGGGATAGTCGGGAATGTGACTGCCTGGACACCAGAGTTATAAAAAAAAAAAATGAAGAAATAGCTAAAAATATGAAATATCCACCAAATTTTATAAAAATCTTAAAAAAACATATATTTTTTTTTGAAAAAAAAGTTCTTTTTATTTTTCATCTGATGCTATAAAACTCCGTGAAAAGCATAAATTTTTAAGAAAACGTTTTTATCATTTAGGATGGTGATTGTCTTTGCATGTGTTTTGGTTCATAATTTTACACACACAAAAAAAGATTCTTATGTTGCTGTTTTCTTTACTGTACGTACGTACTACGAAGAAAAAACTTCCGACTAATTTTATGATTAGGAAACTATATATGATCCAAATAGGAATAATCATATATCTATAAGCGTTAGTCTGTGGTCTTTTTTTGAATTTTTTTGATGAATTTGTTAAGATTTTATTTTTGCAATTGTAAAATTTATAAGCACATATTTCATAATTATCTAGGCCGATATTCCACAATCTAGGTTCTTTTTTTTTTGAAACACAATCTAGGTTCACATATTTTCTTTTCTTCTTTTTTCCATGAGTTGTACATTTAGGGTTTCAATGGTAACCATTTGAAAAATAATAAGAATTAGAGCTGGGTTACGGGTCAAACCCGCCCCGCTTGACCCGCCCCGCGGCGGATCCAAAAATTTTTTAACCCGCCAAACCCGCCCCGCAAAATTCTAAGAAGAAAAATATTTTACCCGCACCCGCCCCGCTTAAAATGTACATAACCCGCGGGACCCGCGTGACCCGCAAATATTTTAATAAATAATCAAAAAAATTATTTTTATTAGTAACGAGGCGGGACCCGCCTTATTTTTATTAGGAAAAGAATGAAAAGGAACAAAATTATAAGAAGTAAGAGGAATATTTGTTCCTTTTCAAATTTGATAAGTAATATTTTTACTCTTTAATTCTCTACAAATTAAGGAATAAGAAGGAATGAAATGTAATAAATATTCTTTGTGAATGGTGTAATTTTTTAGGAATGAAAATGAATTCAATGTTCCCATCCATTCTTTAGGTCACCATTCAGATCCTTAGGGAGAAAAATTTCTGGTCTAAAATTATCCTATTAAAAAATAAGTAAAATAACTGTGAATTTTTTATTTGATTATTAATTAATATCTATTTAGAGTAAAAATAGCTACAGCCTTAAACCCAAATAGAATAATCAGAGGTTTACGGTTCTTTTTTATTAATATAATTTTGATCTTAAATTTTAAAATGTCACTTTGGTATAGTAGTAAAACTAAGAAAATTATTTCTTAAAAAAATCAAGAATTCAAAACTTTTTATAAGAAAGTGGCCAAAAACATTTTTGGTTTGCAGCCATCTAAAACTCAGTTCTAAATAAATAAATAAATAAATTTTCCGTCACCAAGTCATATAAATGGCATCAAGTCATTAAATGACATGACGATACATAATCGTTCAATTCGATCGATGTGTTGTGAATAAAAACAAGAGATAATTACTAGAAGAGTATCAATAAGTAGGGTAATTGCTAAAGTAGTCTTCAAAATAGGTTGAAAGTGTGAAAAGTCATATAAAATCTGAGTTTTCGTTTATATTACAATTATGCCATTATGCATTAATAAAAAAGTTAAAATAAAAATTAAACTAAAATAAAATCTAACCTAATTTTTTTTTATTTCACCACCCCAAAAAATTAAATTCGACGGCGATTTTTTCTCTCCTCACCAATTTCTTCTCTTTTTCGGTGATTTCTTCGTCCTCTGGCGAATTCTTCCTCTTCCTATCAACTTTTCTCTTCCTCCTGAGTTCTCCAATACTCTTCTCTCGAGTTCTCTCCTTCTCCTTTGACAGCGTTCATCTCGAGTTCTCTCCTCCTCCTCTTCTTCTTCCTCCTCCTCATCCTCCTCCCCTTCCTCCTCCTCCTCATCCTCCTCATCCTCCTCCTCTTCTTCTGATGGTTGATGCGGTAAGTAGATCTGATTTATGAAATCGTTTTTTATTTGGATTGTTTTGAGTTTCTTGAAAAATTTTAAACCTTAAAAAACTTATCGGGTTTCTACAGGTTTGTAGATTCCGACAAGCATATTGAAG
>OVBI01003027.1:0-15055 GCA_900406495.1 Sisymbrium altissimum
GTTTTTGGTCTAGTCTTCCCTCACCTTTGATCTCTTGAATCCGTTCTTGTGGTCCGAGTTTCATTCCACCTAATGACCTTGAAACTCTTCTATCTGTTCTTTCCATCTTACCACCTTAAACCTTCTTCCATCAAACCACTACTCACACACGGGTTACTCTTGATACATCACCATCCCAGGCGTTGTGGACACTCCCCACGCCGTTTGAGAGTTCAGAGGCTTGTCTCCTTGAAGAACTACCGAGCAGTCTTCCATCTTAGCCCCATCACCATCGGGTTCTCATCACACACACCATCAGTCGTCCCACTATCAACAGCCTTCTTCAGAGTGGTCAAGGAGTTCATGTCAGGAGTCTTGCAGCAGCAGCCCTTTTCTACTGTCTAGGGTTAGCTCGCCAACCGGATCTGTCCGGTTTTCTTCTGTTGGTTTTGTCGGTTTAGATTTTGGTTTCGGGTGGGTTAGTTAACCGGACTCAAATCTGGGTTTGTTTGGGTTAGTATGGGTTGATGCCGGTTCAACCGGATTGTAAATCAAAAAACACAAAAATATTTAAATTAATGCAACGAAAAGTTTAAAAAAAAAAAAGACATCTATTCACTATATCCACTTTTATTTATCTGAGATTTCAGACTGTAATATTTCAAACAATAAATAAGGTTTCTGTTATGGTATTAATAGAACTTCTCAAAATAGTATTGACTTTATTACTTATACGAGGTTGGTGTATCTACAGGTCAGGTGTTTTACCCGGTTGGTCACAAAAAGTTTAGTCCTAATAATTTCCCTCAATTTCACGATTTACAATTGTTAGAAAAATGGAAAACCGTCTTTGGTTGATCAATATTGAAACCCTAGAAAATAAAACATCTTTGAACTCATCATTCATTATACTCAAATGATGTTTATTCTGGTAACTTTCACCACAGTGATTAAACCCAGTTTCACAATTCGTAGAATACAAAAAATAAGGCACCATACACATTTTAGTTTGGTTCGCTGGGCTTCTGTTGAGACAAATACAAAACCGTTTATCCCACGAGTCCAAGGTGGACCGACAATACATGATTTACAACAGTTGGACTACAAAATTGCAAGGTGAATTCCGATAGCTTATGGGGTGTAAGTTTTCATCCAATTGTACCTCTAAGCGCACATAAACGAAGAAAGTATAGATGGATATCAAATCCATAAGAACCTATGTAGAAAGACTCACTAGCATCATAACATAATACCAAATGACCTAAAATTTGCCAATAACATTCAGATGCAGCTTTAAAAGGAAAAGGCCAAAATTGTCAAATACTAAAATAAGATTTTTGTTATAGATTACAAAAGTCCGCAAGTACTGGAGATACTACTCTAATACAACTAAAACAAGGAGAAATCTTTTTGTGATTCAACGGCTTCTGGAATCGCATAATCAATATGAAAAGCCGGAAAATAATTTTCGTCAACCGAAGATTCCTACCACTTCAGAAGAGATCAATATACCATTTAAGAATGTAAGATAAAACAAAGTCGGAAGAGGACAAAAATCAACGGAAATGATCCATTAAAAATCATTTTGCCGGAATTGTTAGGAACCAACTGTTGAGATTCTCCAAGATAAAGCTCATTTCACTTAAGGAAATGGGGGGGGGGGGGGGGGGGGGGGCNGGGATGTAAATCATGCATAATAATTTAAGCCTAATAAATAATAATTCAGATTCCTAATACTGGAGTTAAAAAATTACTAAAGTAAAAAAGCACATAGCAAAATGAGATGGGACGAAAGGTGACAGCCAGCTCGGTCTTTAGTGACAGAAGAGGCCGAGCTGGCTGCTTCCTATTCCAATGTGCATCCAGTTCGGTCTCTAGCATGGGAGAAAATCCTCAGATGGCTCGCGCGATGCATCCAGCTTGGTATCCTGAAAGGTGACAGCCAGCTCGGTATCCAGGAATGATGCAAACCTCCAAACCGAGTCAAGTCCGGCAGCCCCGGCCAAGACCATACCAACTATGCGGTCCAGACAAATGACGCGTTCGGGTGCCAGGACCCTCCAAGAGAATTTCAATGAGGCCATGGTAAATCTGATTGCCAAAAAGAAGGTTGATGTACTGACCGAGAGATTAACTCAAATGAGTATCTCTAAGGATAAGAAACCTAGCCGGACGAAGAAAAACGTGCATCGGGACGCGAGGAAACTCTATTGGGATGCGACCAGTGATTATCGGGACGCAGACAGTAATCATCGGGATGCAGTCAATGACTATCAGAACACGGACCAGGATCATCGGGACGCGATTGAGCTCTATCGGAACACAAGCGAGGAACAACGAGACGTGGGAGACAAATATCGAGACGTGGAGACCAACTATCGAGATGCGGGTAATTTTCATCAAGACGTGGGTAGTTTAAATATCGATCAAGACTATTCTCGGGACGTGGCAACCAACCACCGAGACGCGACTGGGTCAAACATTGGCATAATTACTGATCAAGTCACGGAAGCAGAAATCATCGGGCAACACGAGTCAAACATCGGGCCACCTTTCGAGACAGTCCACTAAAAGTCCACGACTCCACCCACAGTACTGTCCATCGGGCCAACTCCATTTTCCCTCGACCCAAATTCCATTTCTATGGGCTAAACCCAATTTTCACCGAGTAAAGTTTGAACCCAGCCAAATTATTCGACCGACCAAATCATTCACATGATTTGGACCGACCAAGGGACGCGCACAAGCTTTCCTTATTTGTCATCGCATGCGCACCCGCCTAATTCCATAATCCTGACCAGATTCGTCCCATTTCCACCCGACCATCACGCCACGGTAAGTCAGGTAATTTCTCCCTTATGAATTATTTGATTGACTAACATTTCGCACCATTGCTTCTTGATTTATTTTCGAAGGCAAGTGTTAACCATGTTTTATTTCATTTTGTAGAGTAAGGAAAAATGTTCGCCATATTTTCATATTTAAGATATTTTTGTAACCTGATTCAAAGACTCCACGAAGGACACAGCTGAGAGACAGTATATAAGTCTCACTGCAGCATTGTAATTTTTACACAACTTTGATAATAAAAACTCGAACTTTCTTCTATACGAAAATTCTTAAAGCACTTCGTGCCTTAGAGAAATCCGGGATCTCTCACTGTCTTATCACGGCGTTTCTCATCAGACCGTGTGGCGACCATCGTTCCATCTATCGTTCATTAGCCGACCATCGCTTGATCAACCCGAAAGAGCCGTACGGCCAGCCGACTGATCCCATCAAACCATTTCACATTTTCATCGACCATTCTATCATACTAACCGCAGGAGCCGTATGGCCGGCGATAGTTTCCATCACCCACGAGTAAACCTCAGTTCCGGGATTTGCATTATCTGGTATCAGAGCGTCAAAAGCTCCTACCTCAGGTGTTTTCTTTTCTGAATTTTCATTTTGTTTTCATACTTACATTTTAAGAAAAAAAAAACGTTGATACTTTCTGCACTTTGTTACAGGATTCATTGAATCGCCGAACCAAGAATCACACCGACCACCGCACAATTCCACAACTCTGATCAAATCTGATAACTTCTTTTCCCTTATTAATTTCTGCATCATTTTCTTTGCATCTATTTTAGATCCGTGATTAAAAAAAAATCAATCATCTAGTTTCATTATCTGTTACACCACGTGCAATCATCAATTAGTCCTTAAAATTAGTCAGTTAAATTGGTCAATTTAATTTCTGTCAATCACGTTTGAATTTTCGCATAATTTATTCATCATTGTCGGACCAAAAATAATATAAACTCACATTATCTTTTGTTTTAATGTCAGGAGATAATATGAATGGCAACGATGCACGTGAGCAATTTGCTCAAATTATGGCAGCCATCGAAAAACTGACCAACCGTATCATCCAGGTTGAGAACCGGCACAACGATGAGGCTGACTACTCGGATGATGATAACCAAGTTTCCCGGAGACGCGGTAATGATGAACCGGCAGGCCATCGGGACGACCACGATGACGCTGATCATGATGGAGGACATGATAGACGTCACGAACCAAACAATGCACGACCTCGCCAGGAACGAGAGTAACGACGCTGACGATCAATGACATGGTGGGAAAGACCTGAACCTCACGCCTCCAACGTTCGCAGGCAAGATTAATACAGAGGCCTATCTCGATTGGGAGAGATTGATGGATTAAATCTTCGACTACTCCGAACAACGAAAGGTGTCCCTAGAAGCTGTTCAGCTCACAGACAATGCCCTAACATGGTGGGACCAAGATGTAGCTGACCAACAAAGGCGTAGGCTTCCCCAAATCCTCACGTGGGAAGACATGAGCTTTCACCTCCGGAAGCGGTACGTGCCAGCATACTACCACCGTGACCTGGAGAAGAAGTTCCGAAAGCTTTTCCAAGGAACTAAGACGGTCGAAGAGTATTTTGAAGAGTTTGAAACTCTAAAGAACCGGTTAGAAGTGTCCGACTCTCAGGAGACACTCATGGCTCAATTCTTAGACGGTCTACAAGATTGCATCGCCCAAAAAGTAGACCGTCAGCCCTACGGCGACCTAGACGAGCTTCTCAACCTTGCCGTGCAAGCGGAGTAACATATTAAGAGGAAGAACTCTTCCCTTAACTGTTCCAAACCAGCGTGGACTCCACCGGCTCAAAACTTCGACAAGGGCAAATCGATAGAACCAGCTTCCAAGATAAAAAAACTCGGGTTCAACAGAAATGATAATGCCGGAGCCAGCCAAGCCCAGAACCAACGAGCCAGATATGTTACGTGCTTTAAGTGCCAGGGAAAAGGCCACTATGCTCGTGAGTATCCTAACCAGCGGGTAATGATCCTCAGGGAAGATGGTGAGTATGAATGACATGATGAGGTGGAACCAACAGATTCAGAAGAAGAAGTCATTGACTATCCAGAAGTGGGGGAGATGCTCGTGATCAGGAGAATTCTCAGCGCCTAGTATGACCCTGAGACGGTCCAAATAGAAAATATTTTCCACACTCAGTGCACCATACAATCAAAGGTATGCAATGTAATCATTGATGGTGGTTCTTGCTGTGGGAACGAGATTTCACACAATGTATTTTTGGAAAGTGAATTTGATAATTAGGTTCCAAAAGTTCTGGAATGAGAAACCTCTTGAAAGATTTTGGTAAATTACCGTAAAAGTGAAGAATAAGTAAAAGGAAGATGAGAATACGATTTATTGCTAAATCTCGAATGAATAGTGAATTGTGAATGTATTCAGTGTGTATTCCAAGATGTAGAGATCGATCGTTATTTATACTAAGACATCCTAAGTTTTAAACAGTCTAAGTTTCGATGTGGGACAATGGTCTTTTCCTTTTTCCGACGATTTTTTCATAAATTTTCGAGGAAACTTCTAGAACCTTCCATAAGTCGGTTTCAGCCCTTGTCGGTCCATCCTTCCAGCTCGGCCCAATTCTATCCCTCGTCTTTTGGTTCAGTGATTTTCTCCTGTTTGTATTAAGTTAACATTTCTATTGTCTTTGCTACACGAAACATCGCGATGTTTCGAGAAACTTACGAAAACATCGGTATGTTTACGAAAAGACCCTGAAGACGATGAACGAAGGGAATGAGATGGAATGGAAGGTGTCAGCAAGCTCGGTTTCCTTTGGTGACAGAAAGAACCGAGCTGGCTGCCTCCAAACCCATCATGCTGACCAGCTCGGTATCCAGGATGGGAGGAGATCTTCTGATAACTCGTGGGATGCATCCAGCTCGGTACACGGAAGGGTGTCGGCCAGCTTGGTATCCAGGAGGAAGGATTTTACCGAGCTGACTGTAATATGTCGACCAGCTTGGTATCCTGATTGAGGGGAAAACCGAGCTGATTGCTCCATGCTGTCCGTTACCGAGCTAGCTGCAACGCCCAACTTGTGGATGGTATAACTTCCTTGTATGAAGTCCGTTTGATCTGATTATTCTTCCAGGAGCTTCATTATTGAGTTCAGAAAATTTTGCAAGTTGATTCATGTGCAGAAGCCTTGTATTTCGGAAGATAGACCTTGATCATTGAATGTATGTCCTTTTCAGCTCAAAACTCTTGGAAAGTGTCTGCCAGCTCGGTTTTCAGGAAGGGAAGGATAAAACCAAGCTGACTGCATCATGCTGACCAGCTTGGTATCAAATAGGGAGGATGATACCGAGCTGAGTGCGTTATGACAGCCAGCTTGGTATCCTGGTACCGAGCTGGCTGCTCCGTGCTGTCCAGATTAATGTTCAGTGGTACATGCTTGGTAAGACATGCAACCAGCTCGGTATGTCAGTCAGCTCGGTATCATTGGCTGCCCAAAATACCGAGCTGGCTGTCCTCCATGCTTGGTTGGTTGCCTTTTACTCGAAAAATCGTAATTTTCGTAGGTTTATCGAAGGAATCGCTCAAAGGACGAAAGGATCGGCCAAACATGATTAAGAGATGCAGCCAGCTCGGTATCATGGGCAGGTCTTGATACCGAGCTGGCTGTCCTTGTTTCGTCGAGCCGATCGTCCTTTGTTCGATGAATCGCGACTTCATCGGTTTATTGGCAAAACTCTTGAAAGACAGTATTTCATACTTTTTTCGTAAAGTTATCGATCAAAAAGTTCAAAATGAATTCTCTCCGAACTCATATCTAAATATGGAAACTCTTTTTCGATATTCAAATATTTTAATCGTTAATTCTAGAAATGTGGGTTTTGACCCCAATATTTAGCCCCCCAGCACGTCAATATCAAGTATGATCTTAATGCAGCGATTTATAAGTATAGTACGGGATTAAGGAGCTAAAATGTTCTGATCCCCTTATTTCGGGAACATTGATTCCGTGAATTGAAAGTTCATACGATCTTTCTGAGTGACAGAGCGAGTTTTTCTACCGAGCTGATCGAGATTGGATTGAAGCGTTTTTTGGGCTGCTTGCAGGATGGAGAGGAAGACAAAGCTGTTTCCTGAGGAAAAGCTAGATGTTGTCTGTGCGTTTAAGGACTGTTGGAGCTAAAGTGTCTTGTATGCGAAGCGAGGATCGGTTTGAAAATACTCTTGGGATGTTGCCTCATTAAAAACTTTTTACTAAGAAAAACCCTTTGAGAAAAAACGTAGTAAAGGAAAAGAGTGCAACGCGTATAAGGATTTTGAATTGTCTTTCCGAAAAACCGTTCAAGTTAGGTTTTTCCAAAGAGATTCTTCCGAAAAACTGTTTAAGTTAAGTTTTTCATAGAATTTTTGCCGAAAAACTGTTTAAGTTAAGTTTTTCCATAGAGGTTCTTCCAAAAAACTGTTCATGTTAATGAACTTCTTTTGATCTGATTCTTCTTCTAAGAACTTCATGATTGAGTTGAGAACATTTTCCAAGTGGTTTCATGCTCAAAATCCTTGTGGTTTGGAAGTTACACCTTGATCATTGAACACATATCCTTTTCAGCTCGGAACTCTCGGAAAGTGTCATCCAGCTCCGTTTCCAGGAAGGGAAGGATTGGACCGAGCTGAATGCATCATGCTGTCCAGCTCGGTATCAAATGGGGAGCATGATACCGAGCTGAATGCATCATGTCAGCCAGCTCGGTATACTGATATCGAACTGACTGCTCCCTCCTGCCCAGATTGACGTTCTGTGGTAGATGCTTGGAAAAATATGCATCCAGCACATGTATGTCAGTCAGCTCGGTAGGATTGGCTGCCAAAATACTGAGCTGGCTGTCCTCCAAGCTTGGTTGATTGCCTTTTACTCAAAAAATCGTAACTTTCGTCGGTTTATCGGAGGAATCGTTCGAAGGATGAAATGATCAGCCGAACGTGAAGAAGAGATGTCAGTCAGCTCGGTATCACTGGCAGGTCTTGATACCGAGCTGGCTGTCTTGTTTCGTCCAGCCGATCGTCTTTTGTTTGATGAATTGCGAGTTCTTTGATTTCTCGGAAAAACTCTCGAAAGACAAAATTTCTTACTTTCTTCGCATAGTTATCGACAAAGTGGTTTGAAATGAACTTTCTCCGAATCTATATCTAAATATAGAAAGTCTTTTTCGATATTCAAATATTTTAATCGTTAATTCCGGAAATGTGGGTTTTGACCCCAACAATGTGTGTTGATTGCAGGGCTATAAAAAACATCACCGTTAAGTACCGACATCCAATACCAAGGGTTGATGACATGCTGGACAAACTCCACGGTGCAACGATCTTCTCCAAAATCGACCTAAGGAGTGGATACCATCAAGTACGAATGAAGGAAGGGGACGAGTGGAAAACAGCCTTCAAGACCAAAAGAGGCTTATTTGAATGGCTTGTCATGTCATTCGGACTTACCAACGCCCCAAGCACTTTCATGAGACTGATGAACCATGTCTTAAGGGCGTATATCAGTAAGTTCGTTGTAGTTTATTTCGATGGCATTCTTATATATAGCCTATGTCTTGATGATCATCTGAAACACCTTGAACTGGTTTTAAACACACTTAGGGAAGAGCACTTATATGCCAATCTTGAAAAATGAACCTTCTGCACTGATCAAGTAGTCTTTTTAGGCTTCGTTGTTAGTTCACAGGGACTTAAGGTAGACGAAGAAAAGATCAGGGCAATTCAAGAATGGCCTACGCCATCAACCATCAGACACGTTCGGAGTTTCCACGGCCTTGCCAGTTTCTACCAGCGATTTGTTAAGGACTTCAGCACCATTGCTGCACCCTTGATGTCAGTGATTAAGAAGAACGTTGCCTTCACCTGGGGGCCAGCACAAGAAGCCGCATTCCAGAAGCTGAAAGACAGCCTTACCAATGCCCATGTTTTACCTATACTTGACTTTAACATAACTTTTGAAGTTGAATGTGATGCTTCAGGTACATGTATTGGAGCAGGCTTGACCCAAGGAGGCAAACCGGTCGCTTTCTTCAGTGAGAAGCTAAGTGGAGCTACACTCAACTACCCCACTTATGACAAAGAATTGTACGCCTTGGTGAGATCCTTAGAGACATGGCAGCACTATTGATGAGAATCAGTACATGTATCCGGACGGTGGCATCATGGATAGCTCGGACGAGGAAAAGCAGCTTGAACCGGAGCATGGAGCTAGGAGCAAAAATGATGGGAAGTTGACCAGAGAGCATAGGAGGAAAATTGCCCGAGAACATATCGACGTTGCCCGAGAGAATCAGGAGATGCATCAAGAAGGATCGGACGAGTATCGGGTTGCATCGGCCAACTATCGAGACGCAGGGGATTTTCATCGAGATGCGGAACGTACCATCTATCGCTTTGACCCGAGATCTGATGGAGACGGGTTGGTTAGTGCGTCCCGAGCAAAATACCGAGTATCGCAACCAGCCGAAGTTCAGGAATGACGAATGCTGCGCGATAGAGACGCGTTCCGTTCTGCCGATGGATTTACCCGAGACACGTCCAGAGTCTCAAACATCTTTTCCCGAGACGCGTCCCGAGAGCTGCATGCCTTTGCACGATTGACACCCGATAGTGTTCTCGATACTTTGCCTTCCGATAGTATTCGAGTTGCTGCACAGAGCGGTTCGATACCCGATAGAGACGCGACCTTACCAATGATCGAGAGATTGGATTTCGATGCGATTTTGGAGTTTTCCTCCGGGACAAACTCCAAGGTAAGGCTCTTTCAGCTCAAGGAACAAGTCGGTCACGTCATAACTCAAATGGCTCGAGTGGAACATCTTCTGCATCATGACTCGACCATGAGCATCATCCGGGTGACCGAGCCAACCACCTAGTCGACACGCGTGAGTAGCCGGTGGGTCATTTTGACCAAAACGCGTGGATTCAAGGGTCATTCTTTGCGAATTAATTTTCTTCTTCATTTCTATTTTCTATGTCATAAATTCGCCTGAAAAACTCTATATTTATTATTCTTCTTCGACGAGAAATGATAACCAACTTTTGATCAAAATATTTTCTATGTTTCGAGAAGTGATTTCTTTTTTCTCTTTCTGAACAAATCCGGTTGCTGGTGCGTACATCCATCAACCTCTTTCTTGATTCTTTGGTGCGTTTATCCACTAAGTCAAGAACCGGGATCATCAAAGTCAGTCCATAGACTTTGTGCGAAACCCTTCACCTCCACATCTCCTTCAGCACGGTGCTAGTAGCTCACGTTGGAAGGTTTATCCAGTACCGCTTAAGAATTGATCTCCGGGAGTGTGTCAAGTGGTATCAAAGCAGATCTTAAGCTTGGTACTCTATTTTTCTCTTATATAACTCGTTTCATCTTCTTCTCCTTCGATTTCTTCTGTTCTGTTTTTTTATTTAAATCCGGGCCATCCTTTACTTCCATTGCAAGTTATTATCAATATATATATATATATATATATATATATATCAAAGTTCGAAAGTTGGAAGTGGTGGAAGAGTAATCCTGCTGGCTGAGGAGAAATCCAGCCTTTGGGTGGTTGAACGGATTTCCTTTTCATTCTCTTCTGTATTTTCTTCACTTGGGGGTTGTTGGTTTGTTCCATTAGTTTGACTAAAGTTTTTTTCTCCAAGAACTCTTTGAAATCACTTTTTCCACCAAACAAATCGTGTGAAACACTAAATGAGGATCAAACACCTGAGGGTTATTTCTTTTACGAGTTCGCTAAGTGATTTTCAGGAAAACTATGGCGAGTAACACACCTGAGCAGGAGGAACCACAAAACCCTAATGCGTTTTTGATTGAAGCTTTGTTGGCACAGGTACAACAAATGATGAGGAATGAGCAAGAAACTATCCATCTACGTCTTGATGAGCTAGAAAATCAACATAAGTCCCATTCACCCACGGGCAGAAACCGGCGAGACAGAAGGAGAAACGTGGATGAACAGGCTGACAAGTATTATAGCCGTGATGATTCCTCTCAAGGCAGCCAGAGAAGGGTAAACCAAAACAGAGGAAACAGGGTAAGAAATCAAGATGATTTTTCTAACCTTAAAATGAAAATTCCTTCTTTCCATGGCAGAAATGATCCGGACGCTTACTTGGAATGGGAAAAGAAGATTGAACTTGTTTTTGATTGCCAAAACTATTCTGAGTACAATAAGGTTAGGATTGCTGCCACTGAATTCTATGATTATGCTATTAACTGGTGGGATCAGCTTGATTGTGACAAGCAGGAGACGCAGTGGTGAACCACCTGTGGAAACTTGGACCGAACTAAAACGGATCATGAGGAAGCGGTTCGTGCCAAATTATTACCACCGAGATCTTCATCAAAAGTGGAGAAGGCATTATCAGGGAACGAAACGCGTGGAAGATTAGTAGCAAGAGATGGAAACTCTGCTGATCAAGGCAGACGTTTCAGAAGATAGGGAGGCCACCATTGCTCGATTTTTTGGGTGGACTGAACCGAGAGATTCAGGACAAGCTAGAAATGGAACACTATGTTGAACTTGACGAAATGTTGCATAAGGCAATTCTGGTGGAACAGCAGCTCAAGAGGAGGGGCACGACCCGCACCACATACGGCCCCACCAAATCAGCACCAAACGCCTCGTCCAGCCTAACCATCCCGATTGATAAAGATAAGTCTGATTTTAAAACTATTCCGGTTGTTCATGAAAAGGAATAGCTGAGGGCACAAGGAGCCGGGACGTGAGGTGTTTGATAACAGGATTTTATCCTAATCAATTCCTTGTAGTAAGGTTATCAATCCACTCGGGAATAAACTAACTCACTAGAGATGCCTGATCAATGTCTAATCTAAATGCTATCAAGGACTTTGAATGATTATCAAACAAACTAACAAGAACTTAAAAGAAATAAGCAACGCAAACAAGAGTTTAAAAAGAGCTAATAAAAAAACAGAGAAACAAGCTTATAAGCAGAGAAATTCAATCAATCAAAGACGGATTAGGCATTTTGGGTAAAAGTTATTGATTTCAGATTACTAATTGGTGATTGGGAAGTGTAAACAAGATTAAAGAACAGTCCTAATGCCAAAAACACTAATGCAAATCAATCCACTCTCATGGCAAAGACTCTATGCAAACCAAGCAATCACATCAATTCTCATTGGAAACTACAAGGCAAACATGCATTAAAAGCAAGTCTCTTGGGCTACTAAACATGCTTAACATCAACTCTCATTGGAAAAACATACAAAGCTCTAGATGGATTGGTTCAGGCAATTCATCAAACACCTTCTAGACCTGATAAACCCTAAGATCTAGATACAGAGCTTTTGGCTCTAATCTAGCATTAATAACATCCAAATAGAAAGGAAACAATCAAGCAAGCATTAAACACCCCCAATCACCTCTTAATCACCCTTAATCTACTTAACCCTAAAGCTTAAAAGATAACTACTCACTAATCATCATGACAACACACATAATCAAGATAGAAGAGTGCATAATCATAAGATTAGAAAAGAAATGCAAAAAGAAATCAAAAAGAAACTAAAAGAAAGGCAAACTTGTCTTAGATTCAATGAAATTACCCAATGGGTTTAGGTTTAGACAAATGAACCAAGATATCCCTAAAAATTAGGTTTAACACCTTTTATAGGTGTTTTAAAAGGATCCCGGATCAACCCAACAATCCTGGATCAACCTAGGATAAACTGGGTAAAACAGCAAAAGTCAAGGTTGGTCAACACTTTTTAGGCGCAGAAAGGAAGGGAGCCAACGGTTTTCTGCTGGCCGCTGGGTTAGGCCGCTATGGTTGCGCCAGCGGTTGGTTTTTGGCCGCTGGTTCTCCTTCGCGGCAGGGTTGATATGTGTCCAGTAAATCGACCATAACTTCTGAAATATAACTCCGAATGACTTGAAACCACCTCCATTAGAAATATAACTTAATTTCCTATGACTTTCATGAAGCTGTCAACTTCATAGAAAATTGTTAAGGCTTTCATCCGAGTCCATCTTTGAGGCATATCTTCTGGATCCTGCATATCATCAACACTCACATCCTCCAAATGCTCCCAAAACTCCAAAAAACAACTCCAAGACCTGATATAGACAAATGCAAGTATATACACTTCTAATTATGCCTAAATGCAAGATTTAAGAGTAAAATATACTAAATACATAAGCTTAAAACCATGAAAAATACAATATATTAGTGTTACATGTGCCAAAGAAGAGGACACTACGCCCATGAGTGCACCAACCGATGAACCATGATCTTATTGGACAATGGAGATTATGAGACCGAACTGGATGATATAGTTTCGGATTCAATGTCTTCTGACCATGAGGAAGGATTGGTCCAGAAACCCGAAAGTGGTGAACTCTTGGTGACCCGGCGAGTCCTTAGTATTCAACCTAAGGATGATGAACAAATCCAGAGAGAAAATATGTTCCATACACGCTGCCAAGTCCAAGGCAAGGTATGTAGCCTCATTATTGACAGTGGTAGCTGTACTAACATTGTTAGTGACTCTTTGGTCAGGAAACTGGATCTTGTTGTGAGAAAAAGGGACCGACCGTTTAAGCTACAATGGCTAAATGAAGAAGCTGAGCTCAAAGTCGATAGCGAAGTGATGATATCCTTCTCCATTTGGCAGTACCAGGACGAGGTCCTATGCAACATCGTACCCATGGAGACCGGCCATATCCTGCTTGGAAGGCCGTGGCAGTTTGACAAAAAAGTTATTCACGATGGCTACAGCAATCGGTACTCATTCAACCACCGCGGGCAGAAAATTATCCTGGCATCCCTAACTCCACAATCGGTCCACCGTGACCAACTGATGTTGAAAAAGAAATTGGAGAAAGGAAAGAAGCGGGTGGATGAATCAAGTCCATCAACCAGTACCAATCAGTCAATGTCCAAGAAACCTAACTTCTTTGCCAAGGCTAGCATCGTTGGTAAGGCACTTCATAATCACCAACCTATGCTTTTGTTCATTAACAAACAAGTACTTATAAACTTGCCTGACCAACCACCGGAGCTTCCGAGTGAACTGAAAGAGATTTTGCAGGATTTTTCTGATGTATTTCCATACGAAACACCGACCAATAAGAGGAATAGAACATCAAATAGATTTTATCCATGGGGCTTCCTTGCCAAACCGACCCGCTTACAGGACAAATCCTGTGGAGACCAAGGAACTTCAGAAACAAGTTAGTGAGCTGATGGACAAAGGTTACATCCGGGAGAGCATGAGCCCATGCGTGGTTCCAGTCCTTCTTGTTCCAAAAAAATATGGGACATGGCGTATGTGCGTGGACTGTATATAGGGCCATCAACAACATAACAGTTAAGTACCGTCATCCAATTCCTAGATTAGATGACATGCTAGATGAGTTTTATGGTTCTGTGATCTTTTCTAAGATAGATCTTAAGAGTGGATATCACCAGATTAGGATGAAAGAGGGTGATGAGTGGAAAACTGGTTTTAAAACAAAACATGGTCTTTATGAATGGTTGGTGATACCATTCGGTTTAACCAGTGCACCAAGCACTTTCATGCGGTTAATGAATCATGTTTTGAGGGCTTATATAGGACTTTTTGTGGTTGTCTACTTTGATGACATATTGATCTATAGCAAAAGTATGAGTGAGCATGTTATGCATGTTAAAACCATTCTTGAACTGCTTCGGAAAGAGCAACTCTATGCTAACTTGAAAAAGTGCACTTTTGGAACAGATAACCTAGTATTTCTTGGTTTTGTTGTTAATGCAGAAGGCATATGTTGGGGTCAAAAGCCACACTTCCGGAATTAACGATTAAAATATTTAAATATCGAAAAAGAATTTCCATATTTAGATATGAGTTTGAAAAAAGTTCATTTCAAACCACTCTGTCGATAACTCTGCAAAGAAAGTAAGAAAAACTGTCTTTCGAGAGTTTTTTTGAGGAATCGATGAACTCGCAAATCGTTGAACGAGGGATGATCGGCTGGGCGAAATAAGACAGCCAGCTCGGTATCAAGACCTCCTAGTGATACCGAGCTGACTAACATCTCTCTATCATGTTCAGCTGGTCATTTCGTCCTTTGAATGATTCCTCCGATNACATCTCTCTATCATGTTCAGCTGGTCATTTCGTCCTTTGAATGATTCCTCCGATAAACCGACGAAAGTTACTATTCTTCGAGTAAAAGGCAAT
>OVBI01003028.1:0-15051 GCA_900406495.1 Sisymbrium altissimum
TATATATATATATATATATATATTTAGCATAATCTCATGTTCATTATATTCAAATACTAAAAAAATAAAATTATACGATATTTAGATTTAAATTATAGAGAATTTTATGTTTTCGAGAATTACAATCCCATATCATGTTTATAGTATTGTTTCAGAATTTTAAAACTTTTTCTAATAGCTAAAAAAATATAGAAAAAAACCAATTAACTGATGATAATTTAGAATATTTTATTGGTCATTTAAAGCTAGTGTAGAAAATTCTAAAAGTATATAATATCAATTTTATTAGTATAATATTTAATTGAATAATGTAATGAGTTTAACATAAAATAATTTTCTAATTTAGAAAGTTTTCGAATCTAAAATAAAGTTTTTTTGTTTAATATCAAGTTATAGATAATTTTCTTATCTGATTTATTTTTATATTAACAATAACATTATAAAATTTAGAATTTTATCTGAATTTCTAATATTGATATGGAATGATACTATTGTTTATTTCAAAATTTTAATGCTATGTAGACATTCTCAATGGCATTTAACCTCAACTTTTTCTTGTTTATATTAAATTCTTCTAATTTTTTTTGTTACCATATATATTATTTATAGATAGTTAATTATAAAGATAACATCATTATTTCAAATTAAAAAGTTTCATAATCTAATGTTAAGTTAATTTGTTTTTAATATAAATTTATACGTAAGCTTTTTATCTTATATTTTAAATTAGAAAGTTTCCTAATCTAATATTAATTTAATTTTTTATTTGATAGAAATTTATAGATAATTTCCTTATCTTATTTTAAATTAGAAAGTTTCCTACTATAATATTAAGTTTTCTTTTATTAGAAATTTATAGATAATTTCCTTATTTTATGTATTTTTCTATTAACAATACAATTATAAAATCTAAAAATTTTCTATAATTTATAATGTTGATGTGGAATAATACTATTGGCTGTTCAAAAAATTCTTCTAATTTTTTTTGGTCACCATATATACTATAAATTACATATATATATATATATATATTTAATTATAAAGATGATATAATTATTTTAAATTAAAAAGTTTTCTAATGTAAATTTAAGAGTAATTATTGCATGTTTATACTTTATAATTATATATAAAAATTATATATAAATTTTTCTGAGATTATTGCATGTTTATACTTTAGAATTCGCAAAGAAATTTGGTTTTCTAGGTTTTAGACATAGTTAGTTTTCGCAGCGACATCTGGTTTACTTTATCATTGTGTTTCAAGTTTTATAACATTAGAAGAATCCTGATTGACTGATTTGGTTGCATTTCTGATTGACTGATTTGGTTGCATTCCTGATTTCATGAGAATACCCTGAGCTTAACATTTTCTCTTATTGATCTTAAAATCGATTTTACTGCATTCTGTCTTTAATTACAATCATATTGTTTAGCTCAATTCAAAAGTCTGATAGTTTATTGTGTGAATCTTGAGTCTTTGTGGAATTCGACACCTAAATACTTCATCGATCTCTTTAGATTGGAAAGTAGCTCTAAGGTAAATTTGAGCAGATCACCGTTCTTACAAAGTCCATCTAACAAAATGTTGTATGTAGGAGCCTAGGAGGCACACTATGAAAAACCATCTGTTCAAATATTTCTTGGGCATCATCACATTTTTCGGTTTGAAAAAGCCTTTGGATAAGATGTTGTAGTTAAGTGACTGTGTCTCCAACCAATCCTCTTTGAGACATCTCTCGAAAGAGTTCCATGCCATCTCTACCTTCTTACTCTTGCAAAATCCATTTATGAGAGTATTGTAAGTCACTACATTTGGGAGACAGCCTTTGTTAGTCATCAAAGAAAACATATATTTGATCTCCTCTAAGCGATCGTGCATGCAAAGTCCGTTGATCATTGAACTGTACGTGATAGTATTAGGTTCTATAGACCTTCTCGCACAGATCTATAGCTTCTAAATGCTTCACTTCTTTCAGAAATGCATTCATCAAAGCACTGAAAATAACTATGTTTGGTTTATTTTCCTCTCAATCATATAACTTAGCAGTCTAAAGGCATCACTCCATCCCTTGATCTCCATATCATGTTTGTATTCGCAAAGAATATCAATAATTGTGATGTAGATTACAGCATTAGCCTCTATTTTCCCTTCCTTCATCTTCTTGAGCAAACTTAAAGCCAAATCAGTATAACCTCTCTTGCATACTCCATTTACTACCACCCCACATAGAACTAGACTCAGTTGACATCCTTTTACAACCATTGAATCAACTAAATCCACAGCTTCAGAAACTCTGTTGTTGAAAAGAGTCCACGTATTAGAGTTGTACATGTCTAGGTTTATATCTCATTTCCACTATTTGATCAAACAAAGTCACAGCTTCAGAAACTCTAATCTCACAACAACATCCTTTGAGAATCAAAGAAAGCAGGAAAACGCTAGGCTCATAACCAAGATTTATCATCTCCCCAAGAATTACTAAAGCAAGATAGAGTTGAGAAGCCCAGGCATGTGTGGTCCAGTGGTAGGAGAAAGGAAGGGTGAAGGGTGAAATTCGTAGACCTGTGCTCGATCCTTCCAGAAAACAAAAATTATATTTGTATGGAAAGTCTGTCAGTTGGGCTTTAACCAATTGGTTCACCTGGTACTCAGAAATGCAGGCGGTCTGCCTATCCCTGGCATTTGTTGAAAGGCATTTTAAACTCGGGACAGGCGGTGTAGTGGCCCAATTTGGATCTGATGGATCTCATGGCCCATTCGACCCAAATCCGCTCGGAGCTCATTGTGTCAATTGAACCGTTGAACCACAGGAGTAGTCCACTCTGTAGCATATCAGTGCGTTTCTACTGGGGTCGATCGGATCAGCCAATAGAGTCTATTAAAAAAAAAAAAAGTTGAGAAGAGCAGCAAAATAGTTACTGTTTGTATATATAGCCTATAACATTTTTTTTTTCTTTTCATCTTCACAATAGCAGTCAATAGTTAATATAGTTGTAGGGAAATTGTACCTGACAAGTATCATAAGACTCATTTGACTGCTTGCCAAGTGACCATCCATTGGTTGATGCATAAACTAGGAAAGTTTGTTAATTAAGATTATAACTATTGTTAGGTCGCGTGAGATTCAAGTACTCCGGCCCAAGGTTTTCATTGACCCTAGAGCAAAAAAAAAAGTTGGTGGCACTTTAAAATAATTAGAGCTGGGCATTCGGGTATCCATTCGGATTCGATTCGGGGTTAATTCGGATTCGGATTTTAAAATACCAAAATATGACCTCATTCGGAAATTTTAAAATTTTGGTTCGGATTCGGTTCTGATATAATCGGGTTCGGTACGGATTTAGTAAAAAATTAAAAATCCAAATACACCCAAAATATTTTCGGTTCCGGTACTTATTCGGACTTTGGGTCCCCAAATAAATATTTTATACTAAAAAATACCTGTTTTTATAAAATTTATACGGCTAAAATCATGAATAATATTCAAAAAAAGATTAAAATGAAATTTAAAGTCAAATCGTTCATAAATATTTATGTTTCTTGAGTATTTCAATTATTTTGTTTTAAAATATCTGATAACTTCAGCTTATAATTATATATTTTAGTATTTTAAATTATTTTAAGCATATATATAATTGATAATTTTAGAAATATATTTAAATTTCGGAAATTTCGGGTACTTGTTCGATTCTCGGTTCGGTTCAGGTTCGGGTTCGGGTTTTAAATTACCAAAATTCTAGACCCATTTGGGTATTTTGTCGGTTTCGAGTTCGGTTTAGTTTCATTTTTTTGGATCGGGTTCGGTTCGGTTCCATTTTTCTGATTGGATTCGGTTCGGATTTTCGGATTCGGATATTTTCATCTTCTTCTCGTTTATTCTCCGGTTTCTAGGATTTTGCTAGGTTATGTTATGTTTGCTAGGATTTTACTAGATTTTTACTCACATTTGTTAAGTTATTATATCAAAATGAATATACCAAAATAATATTTTTGTTTTGTTATTTATAATTATAATTATAATTATAGATATGATCTGATTTTCCTAGGATTTTACTAGATTTATGTTAATAATCCGAGTAGATATAATTATGTAAAATGATTAAGATGACAAAAATGATTAAAATGTTTGTTTGTCAAAAAGAATATGTTTCACCTGTTGCCAAACAATTGTAGTGGCATCTCTTATAAATATGAGATTTTTTTTGAGTTTTTTTTTAATGTGTCTAATCATTTAATATTATAGAGATATTAAACAAAATTTGGTAAATTTGGGGCCTTTTATAAGATATTATTTTGAAAATCTGATATTAAAAAGATAAAACAAAATAAAATCTGAGCTTCTTTAAAACAAATTTTGGTTTGGATGGGTTTTAATTATAGAATAATTTTTTAAATAATATCAAAGGCCCTTGGGCCATCGCACCTCTGACCACCTCCTATGGGCCGGGCCTAGAAGCTACCATTGATTTTCCAGTACTTTGACCCATTATAAAGTGTATTGCCGGAGGAAATCATGAGTTGACAAGAGGAAGCATCTGTACGTGAGAATATTGGTACCAACTAGAAGATCAGTAATGTAATTCTTTTGAGTTAGAAGTAGACCTGAAGCAGATCGCTTTGCTTCCATCCCCAATAAATAATCCAAATTGCCCATGTCTTTCAACGATAAACGATAATTGAGCATTGATATAAACAATTGAATCGTGACGTATCATTCCCAGTGATGATTATATCATTGAGATATACCAGAAAAAGATGAGAGCACCAGTCGAGTTTAAGGATAAATAGAGAAGCATCTGTGGTGTAATTACGAAGACCAGATTAAAGCAAAAAATTGCTAAGCTCTAAGTACCATGCTCGTGGTTCTTACTTGAGGTCCTATAGTACTTAATTCAGCTTGTAAACGTAGTAGTGTTCACTTGGAAATCAATACTTAGCTCAGTGGAAAGATATCTTAGAGGTTTTGGTGGACTCCTCTCTCGGGAAACTCCAACTATTCTTGATAAGATATGTGTTTCAGATCACTATCTACAGCCTTGCGAGAGAAAGGAATGGTAGAAAGCATGGAGAGCCTCCTCTTCCTCCTGTGAAACTCATTCGCAATATTGATCAGCAAATCAAAAACAGAATTTCCTCGATTCGATTGTTGGGAGATGCAAGGTATTCAGAGGCCAAGAAGATGTGGGTTGCCTCAAGAGAACGGGCACAATCATTAGTTGGAAGATAAAAAGTTGTATGAAGTTTTTATAAAATCTCTGCAAAAGTTGCTGCAGTCTCTGTAAAACAGTTTTTTTTTTGTTGAATAAATTTAAAATTCTTTCAAAAAAGAAAAGGTAGTAGTGTTGGTCTTTATCAACAAATCCGATGGTTGAACCATATAAACATATTTCTCAAGGTTACCTTGCAGAAACGCGTTATTAACGTCAATCTGGCAAATACACCTGTTTTGAGACACGACACCAGAACCAAACGGATTGTTGATATACTTGGTTTTCATATGTTTTAATTAAGTATTTTACTATGTTTTCTAAAGTTTTTATAGCAATTTTATACCGTAGTTTTCTTGTATTTTCTGTTTTAGAGTCATTTCTGGTCAAAATAAAAAAAGATACAAAAAGACAAAAGGCATAATATCATGATCTAGCCATCGTTCACAATTTCAAAGACCTCATCCATACGCAAAAGATCCAAGAATTGGAGATTACTCAACATGACATATCTGATGTATTAAAAGTCAAGCTTAGGATGGAGCTCTTTCAAGATGAGAATTCGAGTAATTTTCAATGGAGATGAACACATTTGAGTTAATTTTCATATGCAAATGAAATAAAGTCATCAAGTCATTTGAAGCCATGGTTAGAGAGATATTCAAGTCCAAGTTAAGACATTTATGTCTTGCAATCAAGAGAAGAAAATGGATAGTGTTGGAGTAAGCTTGAAGCACAAGCATACCTAATATACTTAGGATTATAAAGTAGAGAAAAAAAGAAAATATTCCTTTAGAAAGAAAAAGAAGTTAGTTGACTATATAAAAACATATCATGTTATGATATTGTTCAAGAGTTGTGAGAGAGAACTTTGAGAGATTGAGATTGTGTGAGAGAGCTTTAGTTTTTTGTGTGAGTTTTCTAAAGCCATTAATAAGAAGAAGATACTTATTAATCTTGAGTTCAATTCATAGTTTGATTTCTATATCTGGTTTCAGAGCTTTACCAAAAGGATATCATGATGACATCTAAAGAAGAAGGAGTTATTGTTGTAGCTAAACCAAAGGAGGGAAGAGGATCTTCTTCCTTAATATGTCCGATGCTAAATACCAAACAGTTTGGGCGATGCAGTTGAGAGTTACCCTTAAAATTCATAAATTTTGGGAGACCATTGAAATTAGGGCTGGGCAAAATATCTGAACCGAACCCGATCTAAAAAAATGGATCCGAACTGAACCCGAAACTGACAAAATACCCGAATGGGTCTAGAATTTTGGTATTTCAAAACCCGAATCCGAACCCGAACCCGAACCGAGAACCGAACGAGAACCCGAAATATCCAAAATTTAAATATATTTCTAAAATTATCAATTATATATATGCTTAAAATAATTTAAAATACTAAAATATATAATTGTAAACTGAAGTTATCAGATATTTTAAGACAAAATAATTTTAATACCCAAAAAACATAAATATTTATGAACGATTTGATTTTAAATTTCATTTTAATCTTTTGTTTGAATATTATTCATGATTTTAGCCATATAAATTTGATAAAAATAGGTATTTTTTAGTAGAAAATAAGTATTTTGGGACCCAAAATCCGAATAAATACCGGAACCAAAAATAATTTGGGTATATTCGGGTTTTGAATTTTTTACTAAACCCGAAGCGAACTCGATTTCATCTGAACCGAACCCGAACTGAAAATTTAAAATATCCGAATGGGGCCATATTTTTGATATTTTAAAACTCGAACCCGAATTGACCCCGAATCGAACCCGAATGCCCAGCCCTAATTGAAATAGGATCAGGTGATACAGAGAAGAACAATTTAGCAATAGCTGTTTCAATCGATTCCGAAAAACATAATATTACAAGTAGGAGAACTTGACACCACTAAGAAAGTATGGTAGGCTGTTAGAACTCGACATGTAGGAGCAGAATGAGTTTGAGTGGCTAGGTTACAAACATTGATGATGGATTTTGACATATTAAAGATGAAAGATTCAGAGACCATTGATGATTTTGTAGGAAGAATATTTGAACTCTCATCTAAATCATCTGCATTGGGACTATCATAGAAGAATCAAATATGGTTAAAAAGTTTTTTAAGTGCCTCCCTCGGAAGAAGTACATTCATATTGTAGAATCACTAGAACATGTGTTAGACCTTAACACCACAAGCTTTGAATATATTGTTGGATACCTTAAAGCTTATGAAGAACGAATTCATGAGGATAAAGAACCTCAGGAGGATCAAAGCAAACTCATGTATGCGAACACTGATTCCTCATTCGGTTACTCAAATCAAAAGTTCAAGGTAAATTATAGAGGAGGCTACAGAGAAGAGGAAGAGGAGGATGATCGTTCTACCGAGGACGAGGCAGAGGACGCTATGGAAGAAGAGATAAGTCAGAAAGAAGAAATGTCTCTGAGATCACATGTTACATTGATAAAACAGGGCACTATGCGTATCATTGTCCTGATCGGCTGCTCAAATTGCAAGAAACACAAGAAACCGAGAAAGAAACAGAGGATGCAGACGAGCTGATGATGCACGAGGTCGTTTTCTTAAATGAGAAAAAATGCATACCTAGTAAATTTGAAGCAAACATTGACGGAGAGGATATATGGTACCTTGATAATGGAGCAAGCAATCACATGACCGGGGATAAGAGATATTTTGACAAACTTGATCGTACTATTACAAGAAAGGTACGATTTAGAGATGATTCATGTATCGACATCAAAGGGAAGGGCACTATTGCCTTCATAGATCTTAATGGAAGGGTAAGAACAATGACTGACGTGTACTATATTCCGGACTTGAAAAGTAACATCGTCAGCCTTGGTCAAGCAACAGAAGCAGGATGTGATATCAGGCTTCAAGGTGGATTTTTAACAATGCGGTATCAAGCAGGGAAGCTTCTTGCTAAATCAAAACGGTCAAGGAACAGATTGTTTAAAGTAAGAACGAGTTTAAAAGGCAATGCAAGTTTGCATCTAGCAACCATAAGTGAGTCAAATAAATGGCATTCAAGGATGGGACATGTTAACTATGCCACTCTAAACTCAATGTTTGGTAAAGAACTTGTCTATGGATCCAACGATCTACACTTGAGAAGGAACTTTGTGCCTCGTGCTTACTTGGAAAGCAAGCAAGACGAGTCTTTCCTCAAGAAACCACGTTCCAAGCATCAATGAAGCTTGAACTCATACATGGCGACCTTTGCGGACTGATTACCCCAAGTATGAGTGCTGGAAACAAATATATCTTTGTTCTCATTGATGATTATTCAAGGTACGTGTGGACAATTCTGTTGAAAGAGAAAGGCGATGCTTTTCAAAAATTCAAGATTTTTAAAACAATGGTAGAGTAAGAATCAAGAGAGAAGATACAGACATTGAGAATAGATCGAGGAGGAGAATTTGTGTTGATTGAATTCAATGTTTTTTTTTGTCAAGAATCAGGGATCACAAGACACCTTACAGCTCCTTATACTCCAGAACAAAACGGAGTGGTTGAAAGACGAAACAAAACCTTAATGGAGATGACGAGAAGCATTCTAAAACATATGTACATGCCAAATTACCTGTGGGGCGAAGCCGTACGACACTCTACATACCTCCTGAATAGAGTAGCAATACGAGCTCTTAAAGATAAAACTCCTTATGAGTTTTTCTGGAACAAAAGACCAACCATTAAGCATATACGAGTATTTCGCTGTATCGCGTATGCTAAAGTAGATGCTCCACACCTAAAGAAATTGGATGACAGAACAAGGATACTAGTGCACCTGGGAACAGAATTGGGATCAAAAGCGTATCAACTCTTAGATCCACAAAGGAGAAAATTGTCTTGAGTCAGGATGTTGTTTTTGATGAGACAAAGGAATGGAACTGGAAGGTGAAAGATGCTACAAAGGACAGTGACGAAAGTTTCAGAGTCACAATGACTGAGTTTGGGAATCATGAACTCCAAGAAAGATATGAGAATGAGGAAACAGGGCAAACCGAGGACCATGGAGGAGTTCTTGATGAAACAAGAACAAGAGAAAGCAACAATAGTGGAGAGGGACGAGAAGTAAAGTCTAGTGATTCAGATACATTACCAATTTTGCTAAGAGGATTGCGGAGACAGACATAAACGCCTAAGTACCTTGAAGACTATGTAATGCTTGCTGAAGAAGAAGGTGAATTACTGTTATTATGTTTGAATAACGAGCCAAGAAATTTTGATGAAGCCAGAGAGTCAAAAGAATGAACTCATGCGTGCAAAGAAGAAGTCAGCTCTATAGAAAGGCTTAATACGTGGGAGCTCGTTGACTTACCAATATGAGTGAAACCAATTGGCCTAAAGTGGAATTTCAAACTTAAAAGAAACTCAGATGGAAGCATTAAGAAGTACAAAGCTAGATTAGTTGCTAATGGCTATGTACAACAATATGGGGTTGATTTTGAGGAAGTTTTTGCTCCAGTAGCAAGAATAGAAACCATCAGGCTACTCATTGATCTTGCAGCTTCATACGAATGGGAGATACATCATCTTGATGTTAAAACTGCTATCCTTCATGGGGAGTTAAAGGAAACAATTTCTGTCTCTCAGCCAGAAGGATTTGAGAAGAAAGGAAGTGAAGACAAGGTTTACAAGCTACCCAAATCACTTTATGGTTTACGTCAAGCACCAAGAGCTTGGAACAACAAGGTAAACAAAATTCTCTTGGAGTTACAGTTCTCTAAATGCTCCAAAGAACCATCGGCTTACTGAAAGAGTGGTGGTAAGGATCTCCTAATAGTAGGTGTTTATATCGATGATTTTTTTGTCACTGGGACAAATTTGGAAATTATTAAAGAGTTCAAAAGGGAGATGTCATCAAGGTTTGAAATGAGCGATTTTGGTAGATTGACATATTATCTCGGCATTGAAGTGGTTCAGCATGAGAATGGAATAACGGTAAGTCAAGCTTGTTATGCAGAAAAGATTCTTGAAGAAGCCAGGATGAAAGACTGTAATACAGTCCATACACCAATGGAGATGGGTCTTAAGTTATCAAAAGCCGAGAATGAGAAGGAAATAGATACAACAGCATATAGAAGGAATGTCGGGTATCTCCAATATTTACTTCACACAAGGCCAGATCTGTCTTATTGTGTAGGAGTGCTGAGTCGGTATATGCAAAGCCCTAGAGAATCACACGGGATGGCAATGAAGCAATGCTTGCGTTATCTGAACGGTACTACAGCTCTTGGTCTAGTCTATAGAAGATCAAGAACACCAAAACTCATGGGCTATAGCAATAGCAGCCACAATGTAGATCCAGATGATGGCAAAAGTACTACTGGTCATATCTTCTACATTGGCAAAATTCCGATCACATGGTGTTCTTAAAAGCAAGATGTTGTATCTTCTTGTGAAGCCGAGTTCATGACTGGTACAGAAGCTGCAAAACAAGCGATTTGGTTACAGGACTTACTAAGTGAAATCACCAGAGCTTCATACGAGAAAGCTACAGAAAGATCGATAATCAGTCAGAAATTACCTTGAAAAAGAATCCGGTATTTCACGAAAGAAGCAAACACATTCAAAGGCGATATCATTTTATATGAGAGTTCGTTGCGAAAGAACTAATTGAGGTGGATCATATACCGGGAAGTGAGCAAAAGCCGGACATCCTTACGAAAGCATTGGGAAGAATCAAATTTAAAGAAATGAAAGAGATCATGGGAGTTCAAGACTTGAAGAAGATGGAGTTCAAGCTTAAGGGGGAGAATGTTGGAGTAAGTTTGAAGCTCAAGCAAACCTAATATACTTATGATTAGGAAATAGAGAGAAAAAATGAAATATTCCTTTAGAGAGACAAGGAAGTTAGTTGACTATATAAGAACATATTGTGTTATGATATTGTTCAAGAGTTGTGAGAGAGAACTTTGAGAGATTGAGATTATGTGAGAGCTTTAGTTTTTTTGTGTGAGTTTTCTAAAGCCATTAATAAGAAGTAGATACTTATTAATCTTGAGTTCAATTCATAGTTGAGTCATTTTCATAAATAGACACTTTATCTCTTTTATATTCATTTAGACATTTTCCGTTACTAAAACACTTTCTACATATTTTGTTCTGCATTTTATATCTTGTAATTCCTATTTAACTTTTTTTTTTAAACTATATTCACTATTTAACATCTTATCCTTGCTGCATTTTCTACCGCACATTTGACCACATCTTCTCTGCTAAACTTCTCTCTTTTTAAATCTAAGTAGCAAACTAATCTATATTCTTCATTCATTATCTACATCTTTTTATCTTTATTATGATTCTTTAAGTATATAGATTTGGTGTACTAAAAAAAATTTCTGTTTCTCCGAACTTTTTTTTATTTTATGAACTTAATCCACCAAATTCATTCTTTGTAATTCTGTTTAATCATTTTTTTTGTCGGAAACAAAATTGTTTTTATTAACATCAAAGAACAAAAAAACGTATTCTAACTGTTTGAAGAAATGCGCAAAAGAGACATACATATCCATATAACAGCAACCATATGTTCCATATTGAATGGATGTATTAAATTTGTAACATAGACATGTTATCAAATGCATAATTAAAGTTATTAAAAAGTAATATCTACATGGACGACAAAAATAGTAATGTTTGTATGGTTAGAAAAGTATATATGTCATTTATGTGACATTTTACTAAATTAACAGATTTTTTTTAATGATTATATCTATCTTGCTTTATTTCATTTATGGAAAATGCAGCATGGACAATTAAGGGCGTGACTGGGGTCTAGGGAATGATAGGGAATAGTGAATTCCTTCTCATTCCTTAAGATATTTACCATTCATAAGTAATATTTGTTACATATGATTCCCTTTTATTCCTTTTTTTTTGCAGAGAATTATAGAATAAAAATATTTCTTATCAAAATTGGGAAGGAACGATAAGTAACAAATATTATTTGATTCCTTTTAATTCATTTCTCTTTATTCTTTTTTTCTTTGTTCCCATTATTCCTTAATGAGTTACCATTCAAACCCTAATTGTAGACAAAGTAGCTTGGATGAGGCAACATGGATGAAGAAGCATGGACAAGAATGCATAAAAAAATATCACACTTTATTGCTCTTAGTTTTTGGTGAATATGTCCCCAAATGATTTATCTCAGTGGCCATCATGTAATCCCTCGCTTGTTTTATTTCATGTATGGACAATGAAGTGTAGTCAATGCAATATGGACTAGATGATTTATAAGTCGTCGTCGAAATATATGCATCTATTGTTATTTTTTGAACTAAATGTTTTCAAGTTTTTCTCCAAATTAAAGTGAATACCTGGTCATTCCATTCTGTACGTATTTAATATTATCTTGATCAAAAATTTTGATAGACATGCTATTTTGGATAGGTTTTGAAGGACAAAAATTGTTTGTGATGCATGACAAGTTACAAGGCAATATAGACAATGCATCATAGACTAGTCAGCGTTGACAAGATAGCATGGATAATGTATAAATAGATGAGACAGTATGATGCAAAACTCAGGATCAGTATCAAACTGGAGCCAGCCATGGAAGTGGAAAACATAAAGCTGAGGAGAGTTAATGTGACATGCAAGCTGAGTTCAGCTCAAATGGAGGCTAAAACCAATCTGTTCAACTGAACAATCACTTGGAAAGTACACTCAACTTATTTTGAGGCCACCACGAAGAAGAATCAGCCCCAAAGGATTCCACACCAAGGAGATATAGAAGAATCAATCTGCAAGACCACCAATTAGTTACATGGAGACACCCGACTAGAAAATGAAGCACTCCAATCAAACCAGGAGGAACCAAGCTACAAACCGACTTGTTTTAGAAACTTAACCCATCAGAGGCACGAAGAGAATTGGATTCACAATAAAAATATTTCCACATGAAGAAGATATTCCACTTACAACTCGATGGACTTCCAGTGAACCTGAAGGAAACCAACACGCACTTAATGAAGCATACCGACCAGACCAGGAGGAGTTAAGAAACGAATCCAACTGTTTTGGATTCTAAGTTCATAATAGAAGACCGAAGAGTTGGATTCAGACTGAAATTCATTATGGTTAAAATTCATCCAACTCTAGAGGATCTTCCACTTGCCTTATTTGGAAGTTCATGGACTCAAATGTCTACAAACGAGAACTTAGCGACCAGGAGACACATCTAACCCTCCAAATGAGTCATATAATATCTTACCATGCACCAGAAGCCACAGAATCAGGCGGATCACATTCAAAGTCAACCTTCCTTATTCAGCATCGAGAACATTCAACATGGAATCATTTGAAGACAAAGAAGACCAACAGCTATATTTTGGAGGCAGCTACGTTTTAAGACTATATTTCATGAACATAGACACTCCAAAGGATCATCATTACTTGCCCAAGGAATCAAAATTCAAAAGAGTTAACAAATCCCCCTCATTCAGCCTTATCCCCACAATATCTCTAAAATGCTGATTTCTCTCTTGTTTTTAATTCTTTACATCTTTGTACATGAGCACTATATAATCTCACCACCATCACCATTTGTAAAGCACCCCTTGAATCATAAAGTTAATACAGTATTGTTTTTTTTCTTCAAAGAATGTGTCTTCGAATTTTGTTCTTTAGAGTTTAGGTGTGACATGTACTTAGTTTTTTTTAGAAAACTGTGGAGTAAGTTGTTTGTGTGACTCAGATAGCTTCTTTAATCACTGATTGAGAGAGTCAATCACTTCTACCATTCATCAGATCATTTCTACCGGCTTGAAGAAGAGTGCCATACGGCCAGCATTCATTCCAGCATCATCCATCAAGTAACCTCGTTCCCGGGGTTGCATCATCTGGTATCAGAGATGAAAAGCTCATAAATCAAGTTCTATCTATCCACTTATTATTTTCTTTGTTGTTCTTCTATTTCTGCATTTTGTTCTTGTTCTTGCAATCATTTAAGTAAATAAAAAAAAAAGTCATCTTATCAATTCTTTGGTATTTATTTGTTTTGCTATTCCTTATTTTAAAAAAAAAAATTCATAAAAACTATTTGCTTGTTTTAATATTTATTTTTTCTTTTTTTTTATTTAATTTTATTTTATAAAAACTAAAAACCATAAAAAGTTTTTTGTTGCACTTTGATTCATTTAAAAAAAATGTGTTCTTGTTTCTTATTTTGTTTCTTTGTTTCAAACTTTTTTATATATATATATAAGACCATTGATCTTGTGTTTCTTTTGTTTCAGGTTGTTGAAGATTAACATCAAAAAAAAAAAAAAAGAGAAGAGTCCACCAGTCCACCACTTCTAATTTCCTATCATCTTTGTATTCATTTAATTATTATATGCATATTTGATTCATATTAAAAAAAAAAGTTTTGTCATTGCATATATCCCTGTATTTGATTTTAGTCTCATTTGTCTATTGGTTAAGTTCATTGCATATCATTTGTTTGCATTTGAAAATTATTTCCTTTATAGTTTTGTGAAAATCCCATAAAAAAGTCTTTGATATTTTGTTTGTCATTTTGCTGCATTTGAATCTTGTTTCCATATATGCATTGTGTTTAGCTCATTTCTAGCAAATTATTCATTGAAATTTCAAAAAAAGAAGAAGGAAATTGGCATTATTCTCATTTGCATTTCTTCTTCGTGCATTTTTTTTATTTGTATAACTTGCTGCCTTTCATTCCATATTTGCTTTGGTTAGTCAAATAAATTTAAGTTACAAAAAAAAAAAAAGGAGTCGTTGCTTTTGTTAGGAGTCAAAATAGTGTATAGGGAAAATTAGTTAATAATGCTACATTGAAAAGCAAATTGTCACATTAT
>OVBI01003029.1:0-15049 GCA_900406495.1 Sisymbrium altissimum
TTCTTCTCCCCAATCTTACAAAGCAATAGAAAATCTCCAAAAGGTTCTCTCCAAAAACGGCTAATAAAAACTTGTCTCTCAAAAACTATGAAAACGTAGATATATAGGGTTAAAAGCGGTTGATGCCCTAAAACACGTGATTGGAAAGTCTCATTAATGACTTGGCTTGGATCGGTTGCTCTCGAAAGCTGGAACAAGTGTTCTGAAGATCTGGCCAGAATGAGTGTCACCCGACACTAATGGTGATGTCTCCCGACACTGGGCCTCTTTTGCTTGTTTCTCCACAAAATCCGCTCTTTGAACTCCAATCTTTAGATTTGCCATCTTTGAACCTGTAATGACTCGATAAGGACTAAAAGACTCGATAAAACTCGAAAAGAACCTGTAAACAACTGATAGAAATCATCAAAAACACAACATATCAATCGGTTACAAAAAATCTGAGATCAAGAGGTATAAATTGTGATACTCAATGTGGCTGTTGTGGAAATGAGGAAGAAATAATTAATCATGTCTTGTTTGAGTGTCCGGTAGCGGTTCAAACATGGGCTCTTTCTAAAATTCCTTTTAATCCTCAAGTTTTTTCCGAGGACATCAGTTTTTTCAAATTTGGATTATCTCTTTTGAAAAATAACTATCTTCACTTCTAAATAATTTTTGCTACATATTTCTCCGACTTGGTGAAGATATTATCTAACCCTGAGGATTGGCCGGCTTTCACAACGCACCTATAGGAGTTTCATATATGAAAGGCGTTTTTCAATCCATTTTCCATTAAGCTTATCCCAAGTGCAAAGAATTTTAAGGCAGACAAGTTAGCACGCAGTGTTAGAACTCTCCCAATAGAAACTTTTCATTCTGACATGGTTCCACCGACTTGATTAATGGAAGCTCTTTAAGTCTTTCTATATTATATTTATTATATTATTTTGCTGTCAACAAAAAAAAAAAATTTACAGTCACTGCGATTGATCGCTATCGCTAACGACTGCCAAACGAACAACATTTAATCGCTATTACTAGCAATTACCAAATGAACAGAGCGTTTAGGCTTTGTGATACAAGGCATCAGTGGCGACAACAACAGCCCTATAGTTAATCATTATTCTGGTTACGAAATGATTCAAATTTATTATTTATTATTATTTTTAAATACTTTCTCTTCTGGTTTTCATAGGATAATTTTTTAATTATTTCACACATATTAAAAAATACATTTAATACTTACTTTTTAATTATTTTGTGAAATAAAAATAATTTAATAATATCATTTTTGATAGAAATATTAATTTACTATAGGAAGTTGTGTGAATATTAAAATAAAGAAATAACTAAAAAGAGTTTGAATATTAATTATTTCTACTAACTATTACTTTAATTAAATACAAAATCAATTTATTAAAAAGAAGAAAATTTAAAACATTAATCTATGAAAATGGCGGGAATAGTATATAAAAAGGTTTCTTAAAAAAACCAATTAAAATTAGTATAGTAAAAAATATCTAATCAACAAATAGTACACGATATTAAATTAGGAATGGTCCACCAAAAGAAAACAAAAAATATGTATATTTATTTTGTATAATAGATAAAAGGATTTATACTTTATTAAGTTAATTAATAGAAATAAATTCATATTATATTAACTAATAAAGATTAAAAACAACAAAAATTAATTAAAATTAAATACTAAATGAAAACCAAAGATATATAAGCAAAATAAAATAAGCAAAATGAAATAAATAATGACTTTTGTACTGCTCACTATAATTTACGATAAAATTTTTACTCTTTACAAGAGGAGTAAAAATAAAAAATTGGGAACAAAAGAAAACATAAAGTTGGATTTATTGAAGAAATATAAAGCACATATAAACGTAAAGTGTTGCAGCAAGTGAATTAGTATCAAATATCTCTTCAAAACATCACAAAAGGAATTGATAGGGTAAAAGCAGTTATCCACAAAGGAATTTCCGGAGATACAAGAAGCGGCAAAGATGTGGAAGCGTGTAAAAGTTGGAATAAATTTATCGAGTATGTAAAAGTTGGAATGAATTTATCGAGTATGTAGACTGCTGATACTTGTCAGTATTCGATGTGGAGAATCTTTGCACTCGATATTCACCACCACCACTCTACGGTTGTAAAACTCCCAATGCACCTACTTCCATAGAAAGACAGTAAACGACAATATTTGGACAAGACAAAGAGCTCGAGAACCTTGAATCCTGCTATGGATATGCTAGAACAATGCTGACGTAGTGGTTTGAGCTCTGTAAAATGTACCCAGATGTAAGAAAAATGAAATACGTGGAACTCTTTAAATATTTTATTTGGGATAATTCGATAAAAATGTTCCAAAGATAAAAGATAAAAGGGAACATCGGTAGAATTATCAACATACACTAAGCATCTGGTGACCAGTACTATCTACAAATTTAGGTTAACACTCTTAGAAGGTCAATAAATATTTATCTCCACAATAAATAATTTTACAAATCAAAGAAACTGTTAAAATTGTATCAAAGTATAATGGAAAACTACAGATTTTCACCTACAGGTGACGAAGAAGAGGATTAGTAATCAACGAAGATGAATGAAGCGTAACCAACACAAAAAATAAGCACAAGAAAAAGGTAAAGTATTAAATAACATTATGTAAAATACTACATTTAAACGTAAAAAAAAATACAATAAAAATATATGATCGTTAATATTAAAATTATATTTCTTCCACATGAAATTCAGCAAAAAATTAAGAGACGGTCATCTACAAGAATAGAAAGATTTAAGAATCAGGAGTTCGCACTTGCATTTTTTTATAAAATCATTGTAACAATATTTTTGACAAAGAGACAAATGGGATGTATTTATTTATACAATTTCAGAAACACACAATAATTAACAAAAACAAATTAATCCGCATATAGAAAAATTAATAAAGAAAACAAAATAACTTACACAATAGAACAGTTGTAAGTGAACAGTATTGTGGTAAAAATAAAAAAATAATAGTAGCACAGTAAAAAAACAACCAAAAAGAGAAAAACAAATACATAGAAATACAATTGCAAAATTTCAAAACACATTAAAAAAAAAAAGAATAGGCTCAACTTAAATACATATCTTATTAAAAATATGAAAATTAACAAAAAAAAATATAAAAATATATAAAATACCAACGATTCAGAAAAAAGTTTATTAAAAAATTAAAAACTAAAACAGTAAAAAGAATAGGCTCAACTTAAATACATATATTATTATAAAAATATGAAAATTAACAAAAAAAAAAAAAATATATATATATATAAAATAACAACAGCGCAAAAAATTTTTTTATTAAAAACATGAAAAACTAAAACAGTAAAAAATAATCACATAATACGAACATTAACAGTGCAAACAATAATAAACACACAAAAAACCAAATAAAGAAAACAAAATCACACAAAAATAGAAAAAAAACAACATATTTTAACACATGAAATTTTCTAAAATATTAAATAAGTAAAAATAACTCCAATGAGCAACTCAGTTAATATCTTTAATTGTTTTTAAAAATTGGATGCCAGAGCCAATGTTTCTTCTTTTTACATTGAGGCATGGCTTTGTATATTATCAATGTTTTTAATTTTCTATATCTACCATTGTTTCATGTGGTATCATCCCATATCATAGTTTTTTTATAACTAAAGAAACTAAAACTAAATGTAGTATGCATAGTTCTTTTTTTTTTTCCTCGTAAGTGAATTCATTCAAAAAGTTCAAGAGAGCAAAAAACAAGATATGAAATCTAGGGTTTAGAGGTAAAGGAACAGAACACTCTGTCCAAAAAGAGCAAAACAACAACAAAAAGAGCTCACGACACCATCTGTAATCTGAGCAAGAGAGTAAAAAAGAGAGATCAAGTGGATATACCACCTTCACGTGAAATTACGGTAGAAGATTTTTCCTTCTCAAACAGGCTCCTCATCCAGTTTGGTTGCCCAGTAGCCACATAGGACGTCAATCTGTTATCAGACACCACACTCTTTGCTATTTCAGCAACGCCTCGATTGCATTGAGGAGATTCAAAGATTAGATCCCAGGATAACTGATCCTTCGTCCAGTCTAATAGAGAAGCAATATGACCTCGAAGAGAAGGCCATTGTTGAGGATTATGCAAACCTTGAACAATGTCCATTGAAGAGCCTGCAAAAGTTACGAAACCCATTTTTAAGCTGTGCATACTTTCTAAAGCCCATTCCCAGCTCTTAGTCTTTGCCTCAAGACATGTACCCACACGAGAGTATGATCTTCTGCTATGGCTAAGAACTATCCCTGAGTGATCTCTGAGAACCCAAGAAGCACCTGAAATCTGCTTCTCTTTTGACCACGCAAAGACGATATTGCACTTGATTCTTCCTAAAGTCGGAGGGATCCATAACTGTGGTTTATCTGGAGGTTTCTCCTCGACCTCCCGCAGTCTTCTCTGGACATTAATCCATTGACTCGTGTCATCATAGGCTTTTCTCACAACTTCATCTGGGGAAAAACGAAGACCTTCAAACAGACATTTATTTCTATTCTTCCATAATGTCCAGAGGATCCAGGGTGGTACCAATTTGATTTCCTCCGGGATGCCGTCTCTCTGAGCGTGAGAGATGAGATAATACATATTGGAATATATAGAGCTTCCAAAGCCATTCTCTGGGGTAGGAACGTCGGCCAAAGCCCAGACCTGTCTTGCTAGAGGACATTCAAAGAGAATGTGATTCACCGTTTCATTTTCCTCTGCACAAGATAACCAACCATCGTGATTGATCATTCCATGTGTTCTCAGTTGATCTGCTACAGCCAGGGATCCAGTCATAATCTTCCACAAGAAATGTCAGATTTTCGGAACCGTCTTTACTTTCCAACAACCCTCAATGATTGGATTGATCGACAGCTGCATCTCAGCTTCTATATATATATATATATATATCTTTTTTCCTCACTCTGCTACCTAGTTCATAGCAAGACCTGACCGAATAGGTGCCGTTCTTAGTTGTAGCCCAGACATAGGAGTCCTTGTGAGCTATTGACGGTTTGATCTTGCCAATCAAATTAATGTCGTTCTGAATAAAAAGCTCCTGTAATTTCTGATGATCCCAGCCTCTGCTTTGTACATCAATGAGCTCTGAAACTTTTAAATCGATGTTCATCAGAGCTTGTCGGCCACCTGGTCTAGTATTCCTCCCAACATAGATCCAATTATCAACCCAAACAAAAGTATTATTACCATTCCCGATCTCCCTTCTCAATCCTTGTTCCAGTAGCTCCCTGCCAAAGATTATACTTCGCCATCCATAAGAGGGTCTTGTACCCACTGGCGCTGAAAGGAAGTCCGAGTTAGAGAAGTATCTGCTTTTGAGAAACCTACTGAACAAGCTGTTAGGATCATGCAGTAATCTCCATCCCTGTTTAGCTAAGAGCGCCTGATTAAAGCTTATCAGATCTTTAAAGCCAATGCCACCCTGATTCTTTGGTAACGTGAGTTTCTCCTAACCAACCCAATGTATCTTATTCATGTTTTCCCCTGAGCTCCACCAATAGTTCATCATGATACTCGTAAGATTTTTGCAGAGTTCCACCGGCAGTTTAAAGCAGCTCATAGTATATACCGGCATAGCCATTGCAACAGATTTAATCATGATTTCTTTTCCCCCTTGGGATAAGCATTTAGCTTTCCAGCCATTCACTCGATTCAGAACATTATCCTTCACATAGCCCAGAAGCTGTTGTTTCGAGCCACTCAGACATTCAGGGAGTCCAAGATATTTACCAGTGCCTCCTTCCATTTGAATCCCTGTTTTGTTTTTAATCCAAGCTCTGATATCCTCAGGTACTTTAGTTCCAAAAGTGATAGCTGATTTGGTCACATTTATCTTCTGGCCCGAGGCCTTCTCGTACAGCTCTAAGCATTTTAAAATCTGATCACATTGCTCCGTTGATGCCTTTCCAACAAACAGACTATCATCAGCAAAAAGCATATGGTTGATCGAAGGCCCATCTTCCTGAAACTGTATCCCTGTGATAGTTCTCCTGGATTCTGCTTTATTAAACAGATGGACCAAAGCTTCAGTACATAACACAAACAGAAACGGAGAGAGAGGATCTCCCTGACGCAACCCTCTCTCAGGTTTAATCAGCCCGCAAGGTTGACCATTCATCAGCACAGAATAAGTGACTGTCTGCACACAGCTCATGACCCATTTAATCCATGCCTCCTTAAAGCCAAGAGCTTGGAGAATGGCACGTAGAAATGACCACTCAACTATATCATATGCCTTAGACATATCAGTCTTTACTACCATGAAGTCCTGTGAGATCTTTGGGTGAGTATGCAGACTGTGGACGATCTCGTGGGCAATCAGAATGTTATCTGAAATAAGACGTTCTTTGAAAAAGGCAGACTGAGTCGGAGAGACAATCTGAGAGAGATGGCTCTTCAGTCTATTAGCCATTATTTTAGAGATGATTTTGTACGAGACTGTGCATAAACTGATTGGCCGAAGATCCTTCGTACTTCTTGGCTGTGTGATCTTTGGAATCAGAGTGATATGGGTATGGTTCCATTCAGCTTGGAGATCTCCAGTCTGGAAAAAGAGCTTCACATCCTGGAGAATCTGATCCTTAACAACACTCCAATATCGTTTAAAGAAAAAGGCAGTTAACCCATCATGACCAGGGGTTTTTTCACTATCAATAGAAAAGACTGCAATTCTCACGTCGCTGCAGAGATCTTTGTTCATTTGCTCTGAGACTCTAGGAATGAAACCTTCAAAGATATTTTCGGAAGAGTCTGGGATGGACCGTTTGAAGAGTTCTGAAAAGTAATTCGTTGCTACTTCACCCTTCTCCTTCTCATTAGAATGTTCAACCCCATCATCGTCGACCAGGAACTGGATATGATTTTTGACTCTCGTAGTCTTCACCGAAGCATGGTAGAATTTTTTGTTCTTATCTCCTCCAACAAGCCATTTGTCTCTACTTTTTTGCCTCCAAAACTGTTCCTCATCTCTATAGGCAATGGTAAGCTCACGTTTAAGTTCATGGATCCTTTGAAGACGTGGAAATCTCCGATCCTCCTCCCATTCCAACTCATATCTTAGATGTCTTATCCGTACTTCTGAGTTTGTATTTTGCTTACGTTTCCAGCGGCTGAAATACCTTCTGCAGTTAGCAATGCGGGCCATACTAGAGGGTTGAGCATTAGAATTTGAACTGCACCATGCTTCCTTGACAATATCTTTGAAAGCCGGATCTTCTGCCCATCTTTTATCGAACCTGAACTGACCTCTAAAGGCTTCTTTATCTCCCATTAATTTGACCAGAACAGGTTTATGATCAGATCCCAGCTTCTCCAAAAACCATTGATGGGCACTTGGAAACAGTTTAAACCACTCCGCATTGGCAAAAAACCGATCTAGGCAACACTTATTAGTTTCCTTCTTACGAACTCCTCGCCAAGTAAAATGATCTCCAGTACTTCCCAACTCTCTCATTCCACAATCTTCCAGCATCGTGTTGAAAGCTCTAAAAGTATAAGCATGCCTTTGTACCCCTCCAATTTTCTCCTCATTGGACAGAATTTCATTAAAATCTCCAATCATCTCCCATGCCTCACTGCGCTGAATCCCAATTCTAGTTAATCTCTCCCACACTAGATTCCTGTATTTAGGAATAGGATTCCCATACACACAGGACAGAAACTAAACTTTTGAGCCATCTGTAATTTTTATATCTAACAGATTTTTATCTTCCTGAAGGAATTGAACATCTAAATTTTCCTTCCAAAAGATCGCAAGTCCACCACTCCTCCCTCTTGGTTCCACTGTTCGGAACCATTTGTAACCCAAGCTATCGTGAATTGTTGACAAAAACTTAAAAGAATTCTTAGTCTCCATTAGGAAAAGAATATCAGGAAAATGCAGCTTCCGCATCTCCCTGAGGTTTTGAATTGTCAAGGGGATCCCAAGCCCCTGAAAATTCCAGCTGAGTATACCTATTGGATGATCGGCGGATCTTCCGGATCCACCCTTGATTGATCCCTCTTGATACTCTTGGCTGAGATCTCTCCAACTTCTTCTGACTTTCTCTTGCTAATAGATGTTTCTTTGATCGGAGTAGAGCCTAAGTCTTTAGTTTGGCTCTTTCTGATTTGTGATTGTGGTCTTCTTCGAAAGCTTCTCCTTAGTGTACGTGTCCCGGAAGAACTGGCTTCTGATGAGCCAATTCTGAAACCCGTAGAACAGTCCACAAAGGAAGATTCAACTGATTCCCCAGACCCCTTTGACATGTGATCTGCATTTATACGTCGGTGCTTAGATGCAGAGCTCTCTCTCTGTATTAAACTGTCTCTTTCTGCAGCTCTTGTCTCTTGTTCCTTAAAGTGAAAGACTAGACCCTTGTCTTTGTTGGTATTCGAAGAGATCAAAGGAGGTGGTTCTAGTCGGAGAAGAGTTTTCTGCCCCAATGTATCCCCTTCGAAGTCCCTCATTGACTGCTTCACTCTTTCTTTTCTGGCTGAAAGTTCTGTAGGATCCTGAACTTGTAGATATTGTCTTGTAATATCTAGGACCTCTTTAGCATCTTTGGCTTGCCTGTCCTAGGGTCATTACCCACCTGATCCTCAGTGAGTACCCCGAATAGGGGGTCTCCAGGCTTCAAGATAGGACCTTTTGACGAAGAGCCCTCATAGACTTGACCACCTAGACTTTGATCACTTCTTTTTTTAACTGCAGGGTTCTGTGGACATCGAGCTTTGTCATGAGTTAATCGTTGACACTGGAAGCATCTCTTCTTGACTCTTTCGTACTCCAACCCTATTCGAACTATTCCTCCATTAGGTAGTTGGACAGATTTAGAGTTTCGGAGGGGTTTTTTCACATCAAACAGAATTCTTGCACGAACATACGTCTGGCTCTGTGGCTTATCTGGATCAAAAGCTAGTTCCAGGACTTGGCCAACGTCCTCTGCTATCTCCATAATGGTATGTTCTGTATAGAAGTTCACCGGGATGTCGTATAGTCTCAACCATAGGGGCAAGATAGTGAGGTAATCATCAGGTGGCTCTTCAACCCATCTTTCTAGAACTACACACCAATCATCTTGTGTGTATACCCCTACCTTTAACACCTTATTCAGATCTTCTTCATAGAGGAAGAAGAATTGGAAACGATCCTTTGAGAGGGCCACTCCATGAACCCTCCCCCCTACGTTAAACGCACGTGGTAGATCCCATATTAGGCTCTTCATGTTTTGGATCTCAGGGTTGAGCATCCGTCCCATGATAATCAGCTTGTTCCTTTCTGTAGATCTGTACTTTTGGTGGTTTGATAGCACCAAAGGTTTGTCTTCCTCGATCGTCATTGCCTTCAAAGCTTGTTGCAGGTCCTCCTCCATTACAGAACAGCGCAACAGAGACTTTCCCCTCATGACACACTTCTCTCAAGAGTACCAATATAGTCGAAGAAGATGGATCAAGTCGACGGCGATAACCTTGAACCAGCCGAAGGTAGGGTAAAAGTTAATACTTGTGGTGTAACTTGCCTTAAAAGAAAAGGCGGAAAAAGTAAACTTCCAAAAATCGGAGAAAACGGGAATATCTCCGATTCAATTTGCCTAAAATAATAGGGAGCAAACCCTCTAGTGGACTAAGAGAGTCCTGAGCGATTTCTCATAATATGGGGTCTAGTATGCATAGCTTTTAAAAACCAATTCCTAAAAAACAACTCCGAGAAAAATAACAAACCCAAAATATGAAGGAGTGGAAAAAAAATAAGCTGAAACTTATGTGCTGATATTCGAAACCTGAATAACTACATGCAAAAAAAGATAGAAAGGTGGAGTTTAGAAGACAAAGAATCAACAAGTTAAATCAACAATTCATCTTATGCATTAACAATATGTATCCACTTACTCTCGTCTTTCTCAAGAACATGAACATGTATTCAGGAGACTAGAGCTTTATATATATGACGAATCCACTGTATTATATTGTACAAGCCAATACCGCTTATACAGAGCAGACAAGTGAGGACAATAGGCGCGAAAAGGCAGACTAATATGAAGCAGGTTACAGGAATCACTGCATCTGCGCGTTTGATCAATAGAGGAAAGCCATATATCATTCATAAGAACTCAAGAAGCAAAAACTGATCTCATTAAACTATATTTGTGTACTTACATTGGTGATGTTCTTTGGACATATTCAGCTCAAGACCTGACACAGCAAAGAATACTACATACAAAAGAACGAAAAGGTTAGAAAACTCATTAAGATATATCTACACAGTACCCACACGAAGAAACAACCATACCTGAGATAGCTGGAGTAAGAAGTCCATCTCCGATAACCATACAAGACCCAAGAAGAATCAGAAGTAGCAAAGCAGTGTGTAACCACTTGTGCTTCTCCAGAATTCTTTTCACACAAGAGTCATGGTTCGTCTCCTGTGGATGCTTCAATCATGACTCTTGTGGCTTAGCATCTGCTTGCAGCGGCAGACCGTTATGCTTTGGAGCAGTTTAATGTGATCTGTGAGTCAAAACTTTTCGAAGGAATCACCATAAACACGGTTGCAACCACCTTGGCCCTAGCGAAGCAGCATCATTGTTTCCAGCTAAAAGCAGTCTGTCTCAAATTTGTGGCCTTGCCAAATAACCTGAAAGGTAAAGAAAAGAAAGGATTAATCTTTTGCTGTAAAGTCGTTCTGAGTACAACTCTCTACTCATGTAATGAGGCTTATGTTATTTTTACTTCTTGTTTTTTATCAGCTGTGATGCAAACAGACGGGTTTGATTATCTGAGAAAGAGTTGACCATCTATACTAACAGAATTTGAAAAGGGCTTAATAGTCGAATGTATGTCTAAACTAATAAGAGAGAATTTGAAATTCACAACCCTGAAACAGATGAACAAAAACAGTAAAAGCCAATGCACCTAAGAAGAACAGTAAAGAACAGCCTTAGGAATTCACATACCTGAAACAGATGAAGGAAAAACAATTACCTTAACTCAGTTGACTAGAAACCGACCGAGTAGCCCAAAGAGTTGAGAAAACCTCATCATTTGCATCCTTTAATCTCTTGGCTTTCCTTTTCGCTTATCATTTAGCATGAGTGACTATGATCTCAAGCAATTCCAGAGGCATTTGTGTTTGACTCAGATGACTAGAAACCTGAGTAATTTAATAAGGTGGGATAAGCTCATTTGCATTCTAACATCATTGGGCCTGTTCATTTTGCTTGAGTGACTAGACAATCTCAATCATCAGGGACGTAATTTTGGCTTTTCATTGACCTTAAGCGACTAGGATCTCAACCAATTTTCAGAGGCATTTATATGTTTAACTCAGGCGACTAGAAACCTAAGCAGGCCAAAGAGGCAGGACAACCTCATTCACAATCTAGCATCAGTGACATTATTTTTGGACCTCTTTTGGATTCTATCATTAGGGCATTTCCGAGAGGTAAAATTACCTTGTTTTTAGTACCATAGAACTAGGGCAATCTCATTTGCATTCTAGCACCAGGATCAGGGACGTTTCAAAAAATTACCCCAATGCTTAGACAAGGCATTTGTTTATAGCTCCGTGACTAGGAAACCTTGAGACAAGCTTATTAACTCTCTGGCATTACGGTACAGAGGTATTTAAGATTGTTGGAATAAGCTTGGTCCACAAGCAATTCTAATACCATTAGGATTATGATCATATTGAGAAAAAGGAAATATTGTGTCTTATATATATTGATATGTTCTAAGAGTTTATCTAGCCTGAGTTATTATTGTGTTTAGAGAGCTTGTGAGTTATTGAGACTATTGAGATCACAATCTAATAAAGAGCTTTTGAGTTGTGTTATCTTTGAGCTTAAGGTTCTCTGTTCTTGTTTTCTATATTTGGTATCAGAGCCAATAAACCACAAAATCAAAGATGAGCACAGGAGAAGACAAATCTATTGTCAAAACAGGTCAAAACTCAAAAGAAGGAGGAGGAGGTGGATCATCCTCCTCAGCTATCTTGATTCCATCTTTGACTAGTACAAACTATGTGTATTGGGCTCTAAGAATGAGGGCTGCTCTAAGAGTGCATAAAGTCTAGGACAACACTGTAGAAGAACCTGCAACTACAGATGAAGAAAAGAATGACATGGCGGTGGCTCTTCTCTTCCAGTCAATCCCGGAGACTTTAGCTTTGCAAGTGGGAGAAATTAACAACGCCAAAAAGCTATGGACAGCTATAAAAACAAGATATGTTGGAGCCGAAAGAGTCAAAGAAGCAAGACTACATACCCTAATGACTGATTTCGATCGATTGAAGATGAGGAAAACAGAGACCATTGATGAATTCTCAGGAAGAATCTCTGAGATATCATCAAAATCAGCTTCTCTTGGAACAGTACTAGAAGAACCTAAGCTTGTAAAACAATTTCTTACATGTCTACCCAGAAAAAAATATCTTACCATAGTTGCCTCCTTAGAACAAGTCTTGGACCTCAATGCAACAAGCTTCTAAGACATTATTGGTCGCCTAAAAGCTTACGAAGAGAGAGTAAAAGAAGATGATGAAACGCTTGAAGATCAGAGCAAACTATTGTACACCAATACAGATTCAAATCATGGTTTCTCATCTTACAAACAAAATAGTAACTACAGAGGAGGTTACAGAGGAAGAGGACGTGGTGGTAGATTCTTTGGAAGAGGAAGAGGACGACGAAGATTTGGAGATATGTGAAGAAGTGGAGATATGTCACACATCACCTGTTTCAGATATGATAAGAATGGTCACTACTCTTTCATGTGCCCCGATCAATTGCTTAAACTCCAGGAATGCCAAGAGAATGAGAAGGAAAAAGATACTGAAGAAGCTGACTCCCTCTTAATACACGAAGTCGTTTATCTAAACGAAAAAAGTGTCTACCGAGCAAATATGAGACAAACATAGACGGTTAGAATATATGGTATCTCGACAACGGAGCCAGCAATCACATGACCGGATACAAAAGATATTTTGCAACCCTTGACCCCACTATAACTGGAAAAGTGAGATTCGGAGATGACTCACGCGTTGACATCATCGAGAAAGGAACCATAGCTTTCATCGACATCAATGGAAAGCCAAGAACCATGACCGATGTTTACTACATCCCGGATCTCAAAAGCAACATTGTGAGCTTAGGGCAAGCCACTGAAGCAGGCTGTGATATCCGACTACGAGGAGGACTCTTAACAATAAAAGATAAGAAAGGAAAGCTACTCACAAAAGCAAAGAGATCAGCAAATAGACTCTATAAGGTATGCATGGGGCTAAAAGACAATGCAAGATTGTTACTAACCACTTTGAGTAACTCAAACAAATGGCATTCAAGGTTAGGACACGCGAATTTTGGGACATTAAAAAACATGTTTGAAAAGGAACTTGTTCTTGTAGTTCCTAAAGTGGTGATTGAGAAAGAACTCTGCAGTTCATGTCTTTTTGGGAAGCAAACTAAAAAAGCATTTCCACAAACATCTAGTTTTCGAGCTGAGAAAAGACTGGAGCTTATACATGGAGACTTGTGTGGACCCATTACACCACCTACAAGCGGAGGAAATCGGTATGTATTTGTCCTGATTGATGATTTCTCTAGGTATATGTGGACAATACTTCTAAAAGAGAAAGGAGAAGCGTATGAGAAGTTTAACAACTTCAAAATCTCAGTCGAAAAAGAAACAGATGAGAAGATTCAAACTCTGAGAACTGATCGAGGAGGAGAGTTTGTTTCTTTAGAGTTCAACAGCTTCGGTGCAGACACGGGGATCAAGAGACAACTCACAGCTCCATACACTCCACAACAGAATGGAGTGGTAGAGCGAAGGAACAGAACTCTAATGGAGATGACGAGGAGTACTCTGAAACACATGCATCTGCCGANTGCGACGTATTTGATCAATAGGATCGGAACAAGGACTCTCAAAGATCAAACACCATACGAGAGCTTCAGAGGAAGAAAACCAACGATCGAACATATTCAAATATTTGGATGTATTGCTTACGCAAAGATAGAAACACCTCATCTACGGAAGCTTAATGACAGAACAAGAGTATTGGTGCATTTAGGGATGGAACCTGGCTCAAAAGCGTATCGACTACTCGATCCACAAGCCAGAAAGATTGTGGTCAGCAGAGATGTGGTGTTCGACGAGACCAAAGGATGGAATTGGAGAGAAAGCAGAACAAAAGAAGAAGGTTTCAGAATTATACTGAGTGGTTTTGGGAATCATGGGCTTGATGAAAGAAATCTCGAAGAAGAAAACACAACAACTAGACATATAGAAGCTAATATGGAAGATATGAATGAAAGTTATGAGATTAGAGAAGAAACTCACACAGAAATAAACTCTGAAACAGAGCAGAATGCAGACACTCCCCCACCAAGAAGGTCACAAAGACAAACAACCATGCCAAAGTATCTTGCGGATTATGTTTTAATGGCAGAAGAGGAAGGCGAGATCTTACTGTTAAGCATTAACAATGAGCCACAGAACTACAACGAAGCAAAGACGTTAAAGGAATGGACACTAGCTTGCAAGGATGAAATCAACTCGATCGAGAGATTAAGGACAAGGGATTTAGTTGATCCACCTATATGAGCAAAGCCAATTGGTCTCAAATGGATATTTAAGCTGAAAAGAAACTCAGATGGGAGCATTAATAAACACAAGGCTAAATTAGTGGCTAAGGGTTATGTGCAAGAGTATGGAGTAGATTTCGAGGAAGTATTTGCACCCGTTGCAAGAATAGAAACCATTAGATTGCTCATTGATCTAGCTGCATCACAAGGATGGGAAATACATCATCTTGATGTAAAAACAGCCTTTCTCCACGGGGAGTTGGAAGAAACAGTTTACGTGAATCAACCTGAAGGCTTTGAGAAGAGAGGAGATGAAGGGAAAGTATATAAACTGAATAAAGCCCTCTATGGACTACGTCAAGCTCCAAGAGCTTGGAATAACAAGCTGAATCAAATACTTCTTGAGCTC
>OVBI01003030.1:0-15038 GCA_900406495.1 Sisymbrium altissimum
GGACACAATCTCAATCAACCGCTACATCATCTCAAAGTGGGCAACAGAATGTTAATGCAAGTGACGGTTTAGATAGAACAGATTTCGACACTGATGTTGGGTATGAAAGAATGGACTTCGTGTACAAGGAGCTGCTTGATGAAACAGGCATTGATGATGCATCTACTGAGTTAGAAAGCTATGTGAAAGAGAAAGTGGAAACTCCAAAAGTGCTTCCTGGTACAGAATATGATGTGTTGTCATGGTGGAAGCTTAATGAATCCAGGTATCCGGTTCTGTCTGAAATAGCCAAGGATGTGCTTGCAATGCAAGTGTCTTCAGTTGCATCTGAATCTGCTTTTAGCACAAGTGGTCGCATGCTTGACCCGTATAGGAGTTGTTTAACTCATTACATGATAGAAGTATTGATGTGCATAGAACAATGGTTAAAGAGTGATATCCACTTGCATGAGAAAGCATCAGTATTCCTCAACCAACAAATTATGGTTGATGTTGACTTGCAAGATCGACTTGAGAGAGGTAACTTTTTCTTTAAATTCTATTTAGAATTTGGTTTCACTTGTTAAAGACGTGTAGAAAACCTGTTTGTCTGGCTGATGTTGAATAATTTTGTCTGGTTTTTTCATTGTTCTTAAAATTTGAGAGAAATGAGAAATTTGAAGACTGATTTGCAGAACAACTTCTTACTTATTCAGCAATAAGGTATTAGTATCAAACATTCGTCATTCGCTTTAGTCTTTACAAGTCTTCTTCTCAATTGTATTGTATTCTATTACTAAAAGTCTAAAACTCTGTCAATTTTGTAACAGGGACATCTTTTCACGACAAAATGCTGGTGCCTCCTTTTAAGTTTATTTTTTCTTTCTTTATTTTTGCTTCAGTATTCAGAACTTTGTTTCTTTGGTGTTGCTAGTTTTGATTTTTTAAAACATTTGCTACTTCTTTAAATCATATTTCTATTTTTGCAATTACGAGTTTGGTAGTTCTCTATCTTTTGAAGTTTTTACTTTGAATAATCATTAGGAAATGTAACAATGTAACATTATCGGATTTTATCGGTTATTAAATTTAGTATCCATACCGAACCGAACCGAAGATTAACAGAACCGAGCCGAACCGATAATACTTTGGTTCCTATATGGTTATTAAATATGTAAACCCGAATTCACCGAAAACCGAATAACCCGACCCGAACCCGACCCGAAAACCGAATGCCCAGGCCTAGTTCTTATGGTAAAGCTTGAGGGGGAGTATTAAAAGAGTAAGCTCAATGACAAGACCAAATGTTTATATCAAAGCCCTAAAGCCTAGTATGAACAGTAAATGGGTTAAGATATTTTAGATAGCATCTCTTGTAAACTTTATATTTTACTTAGTTATCATTTATATATATGGCTGTATGTGACAAGAAAAAATAGACAAAACTTTTTTAGATATATCTCTCTTCTTCTTCTTCATTTCTAATTCTTCTTATTCTTCATCCTTAATCTCTTAATTCTAACATACTATTTTAGATTTCCACTTCGTCATCCCTTATGACTCTCTTCTATTAGAGATTTGACTATTTGATAAATATCATAGAGAGAATCATTTATGACATTAAGAATATATTTGTTATACAAAAAATAGTTTTTTGACCAAGCATCTGTTGTATTAATGGCTTCGTCAAAGATGTCACTGTCAATAAGCACTTTTGGTCCTTCTAAAGTCAATCATTATGACATATTCAGTGTTGTGAGATAAAAAAAAATATTTTGCTGCAATGACGTCCACTTTTCGGAAAACAAAATGTTTTTAAATGTGACTTTTCAGATTCACAATCCCAGTTGGTTAACCCATTTAACAACCGAACCATGTCTTAGATTGTTAATGAAATTGCTAGAGGAAATCAATCACATGTAATACTAGGGCTGAGCACTCGGCACCCATTCGAATTTGTTTCGGGGTCAATTCGTGGTTAGGTTTCAAAATACCATAAAAATAACTCCATTCGAATATTTCAAAATTTTGGTTTGGTTTTTTTTTGGGTTTAGTTCGAATGTAGTAAACCTTGTAAATAATAGATATACCCAAAATATTAATTGGTTATTTTTGGTTTCACTTCTAATTCAGTTATTAGGTCCCAAAGGACATATTTATATTAAAAAGTAACTGTATTATCAAACTTACACATTGCAAATAAAGGCAATGTGATATGATAAGATCTTGTAAATCAAAGTTAAAGGCAATGTGATATTTCCATTTAAATTACACGATATTCAATTGTTCCTTAGTATCATTCTAAAGACAATGGTTAAGTCATTTAATATTCAAAATTCAAACTCAAAACTATCACTCACGTTTTCACTCTCTATTCACCAAGACAAAAGGCTAACAACATTCAAACTCAAACTCAAACTTGTTTAGAACAACAAATCAATGGAAAGAAACTTAAAATGAAAATTAAAACTTAAACATTGTTCAAAGTCAAACCTAAATGTAAACATTATTCAAAGCTAAACAAAAGCCAAAGCCAAATAAAAACCAAAACAACACCAAATTATTCAAAGCAAAATGAAAGCAAAACCAAATTCTTCAATACAATCTTCAAACTCCAAACTCCAAACTCTTAACCAAATACCAAACTTCAGCTGTCTTGAAGATTCACATTCTAAAACTCTGCAAAAAAAAAAACAGATGCGATAGAAAAATGTTTTGTAAAAGGTAAAGAGTAGAGATAACTTATATAGAAAATAAAGAGTAAAGATAGAGAAATAGAAGACATACCTTTCTCAAACTTGTATAACATTTCCACTTCAGAAAGTAGCTGTTCAAGCTTGTATAGCTTTTTCGAAAGGATATTATTTTCTTTTATTTTATGCGAAAAGATATTATTTTGTTTTTGTTTTAAATACTCGCAATTCTATCTTTTTCTTTTTTTAATCGGGTTATTCTCTGATTTACGTTCTCTAAATTTTTATGATATATATATATTTTTAATTTAACGCTTTATTTTTACATTATTATTTACTATTTTATTTGTTATAATACAACATAAACTCATATTTTATCTTAGTTTATTTTCAATTTTTATAGAAACTCAATTTAACATTAGTCATTTGAAATTGGAATCTATTTATAATATTTTGTATCTTGTAGAATTACAGTAAAAACAAAAATATTAAAATCAGTATATTAGATAAGAACATAAATTTCAAAGATTAGTTCCTCCAACAGTAATCAGAACCCCCAATGTGTGATCTTTGAAAATAGTTAACCCATATAAGATTAGCTAAGGATGCAGGCAGATCCCCAAACAAATACCATAGTTAATACCAGAGGCAGATGTAAGACTAGTTTTGATTGGTGCACAATTAGAATAAATATACAAAAAGAAGAGATAAGACGATTAGAATGTAGAGTTAGGGGCACATGTCAGTGATAACCATTCAACTAAAGTATATTTCATGTTTTGTCATGCTAAAGCTTGCACTTATCAATATTATTATGGGTGCACATGCACCCATAGCTATAATGCAATATCCGTCATTGGTTGTGGGTACTAAAACTGACAAAGTGTTTTTAATTGATTGGATATATAAAATCGAATACAAATAGGGAATTAAGCGTAGGAAAGATTCTCTATGAGTATAACAAGAGATTACAAGTATGAAAATGGACTTGATACATATTGTTTCTAGAGAGAAAATATAAGTTGCTAGATCGTAGTCTGATGAATCGTGATCTTCTCCTTCTATCCAATCGTCCTTTTATAGTTCGTATCTCAGCTCTTTCTCCCCGCAGATCTCTGATTGACTGACTTCTCCCTGATTTTCGGGCTGGTAACGAACCTCATCTTGACTTTGTCCCGTTTCGGTTCAGCTCGTAGTTCGGGCTTCTTAGAAACAAAGTGGGCTTCGTGGACTTTAACCTTTATAGCCCGTCTTCCGGCCCCCTACTCTTGAAGTCTTAATGGGCTTCAAAGGCCTTAATCGCCATGTGGATTTATGGTCCAACAAATGCCCCCCAGCCCATTGGCTGAAGTATTCGGCGTAAATGGGTGGGAAGCTCGTTTCACCAAAATCCCAGACGATCTTTTCAAGTCCGTTTCGTCCGTCGATTTGTGATGATTACTTTGAAATCAACGGTCTAGGATGAGAGAAGTTGAATCAAAGATAAACACTTCGATATCCTCGGGTATCAATGACCTCGATCCCGCGAATTTCGGACGGCTGAAATTATTTTAGGTCGAACACCCTACTAAGGATCTGATGCTCCAGATCACGCGGTGGAAGCAGCCTTACACGTGGCGACACAGGAAGAGGCGAGAAGGAAGTTTACCTCGATTACGACGCGAGTTATGATTGCACGATATAAATCTGGAAACCTCCCACCTCTTTTTTAACCGCTCTACTCCACGATCTCAAGGTAACTTCTCCTCTTCTTCTTTATTTTACTTTTTCAAGAACTCTTCTTCCTTCTTCTTTTCGCGACTGAAAGAGAGAGCTACTTCTTCGGCTATGGCTACCCGAGAAATCTATGGCCCGCATCCTCCTTCTCGCGTATCAGAGGCCGACCTCCAGCCATTCCGACGGGTACACGACATCCCACCTGAGGTAGAGCTAGCTGCTCCGACGGCTCACGAGTCGCCGGAAAGGGTCCGACCCGAGTTTTGTTGCGCAAACCTTGTCTTTTTTTAGAGATGCGGTCTTACTTTCCTGATCTCGGAGTTCATCCTGGAGGTTCTGCGTCCCTGAAGTTAGCGTTTCCACAGATGAACCCTAACTTCCTCCGCCAGGTGATAGGCTTGTCCTGCCGGGCTTACGAGGAAGACATGGACTTCAACCTGCAACAACTCCTCCAGATTTTCTCGATAAAAAGGAATCCCGGTTATGAAGGGACTTTTTACCTTTCCCCCCGGAAATCGCGACGGGTTCTGACCAATATCCCTGAACGGGATATATGGCATGAATCCTACTTTTTTTTTAGGGTGAACGAAGCATCGTTAGGACGCTTTGATTTTAATAGGCTGCCTACCCGTTGGGCCATATTTCATCGGTTAGGAGCTGATGTTTCAGTCTGCTCTCTTTGTTCACCATGTTCGGGAACTTTCTAATCGCTGATTTGATCTTATTTCAGATACCCAGGAGAAAGCTAAGCACACTGACACCGTCCGTCACCTCGTAGCTCGTTTAAAGGGTGGTGCAGTAGATTGGCCGTCCTTTACTCGAGTCAGAATTCTCCAAGCTTACGCGGACAGAGAACATCGTAACACAGCTCCCGACCCGGGCCTTCCTCCTCTTCAGAGTAAGTACTACCCTTACTGTTCCTTTTTTTGGTCGAGTGTGACTTCGGTATTGACACGTCGATCTGTCCTCTTGTAGTTAACCCGGCGGCAAATCCTGCTGCCTCTTCGAGTTCCAGTGCAACCGACCTTACGCCACTAATAAGGATGCCGAGAAGACCTAAGTTCCGTAACCGTTCTAGAAAGGATGTTGCCTCTACCTCAGCTCGTGTGAAATCGGGCGATCTTGCTACAGCTCTGAGAACTGCCCTCGATACTCCGGTTGCTCAGGCTGACCAGGTGGTTGACCAAACCCCTGCTCCCGTCGCTCTTTCTGAAGCCCCTGTGCGTACTGGCGCCGCCTCCCCAGCTAATGTCGTAGCCGTGAGCTTGATGTCTGGTGATTCTGGGAGGACAACCGTGGGCGAGGCTCCGGTTTCCTTTAAGCGACCGAGGAGGGAGAGTTCCCACGGGGGGAACGGTTCTTCGGGAGGTCTTCGAGCAGGCTGGAGATTTGAGCACAAGAAGGAGTGTGCTTTGTCCGAGGACTCGGAGGGTGCGGCTCACCTGACTCGCCATTTCAAGGACTCAGGCTGTCAACTCCCCGCTCTCGGCCATCTTCATGAGAGAGAGGCTTACCTGGAGATTACTGTTGCGGCGGCCAAGGTACTTGTTCTCGTCCTTCCTTCGATTCGGGTATTGTGTCGTCTTGTTTGACCGGAGCTATATATTTTTTGTGCAGATGCTCGAGGTGACCAACACGGCGGTCGGCCTATATGAACGGAGGATCCGAGATATCCCTCGGGTTGAGGAGGTGGATGCTGTAAAGGACACTGTGCGGAACTTGAACAAGGAGCTGCATGCTTCCAAGGAGCGGGAGGGTCGACTGAGAGCCAAACTAGAGGAGTTCGTCCGTGATGAGGCCCATAACTTGAACCTCGAAAATGATGTGGTCGACCTGAAGCACAAGCTGTCGGTGGCCGCTGATAAGATTATGGACTTGCAGACGGAGTCTAGTGTTGCCCGGGACCAGGTTAGGAAGTTGACTCAGGAGAGGTCGGATATGGTATCGGCTCACGGTAGGCAGCTGCAAGCGGCTGTGTATGAAGGAAAAAAGGAGATTGCCAATAAGTACCAAGGCGTGCTGGCTTCGATCAGGGCTAAGTGGTTGGCGAAAGGCAAGGAGACCGAGGCGCTGATCGAACTGCAGGAGGTGGTGGCGAACCGCGAGATGCTCGAGGACCTCGACGCCGGTAATACCACCGTCCCAGACAAGCTCCCGAGGCTGAGGAAGAAAGAGGCGGAATGCGAAGATGTGCTGAAGACCCTTGAAGTCATGGATTTCTCCTTGACTAAATTGGCCCTTCCCGTTGTTTCCGGTGAGTCTACAGCGATGGAGGTTGATCCAGCCACTAACGTGCCCGTTGGAGTGGATTAGTTTGGGAGCAATGAGCGGGGGAGTTCGGAGTCAGTGAGGGACATCACGAAGGAAGTCTAGCCGAGGGCTAATTTATTGTTTTTTGGTTGTTACCCGTTTGGGCTTTTGTTTTAGGACTTGGTGCGCTTACTGGGGGTTTTAATCCGTTTTCTTCTGTTTTGTTTGGACAAATGCCCTAGCGGAGGGCTTTAATCCGTTTTAATCTAAGTTTTTTTTGCTTATTGCCTGTTTCGTAAACGTACTGTTTGAGGCAACGTATATTGGACAGGACCTTGGGTAGCCTGTTTGCGAGGTGTGAACTCGTCAGCTCGTACTTCGCGTGAATGGGGAGCTTGTAGTATGGGCCATAGAAAGCTCCTTAATCGAACTCGTTGCTTCGATTTTTATGTCTAAGGTTTTAGTTTTGACTTAGGTTAGTTTTTGACTCGTATTAACGAGTTTCATGATTTGACAGATGGCCTCGTAGAGGTAGTCGAATAAACAATGATAATTGTTGTGTATGACTTTGCTGTATTTCGAATCGTCCTTATTGTTTTATGAAAAAGAAATGACATAAGTGATATATAAATAATGATGATCGAATGATTCATGTCCTTTATGAAAGAGGAATAACATGAATGTATTCTATCTTTTTCGAATGACGAGGTCTGGCAGAATGGTTGTCGATCAATCGAAGTGCATTATAAGGAGTTGATTTTCAACGAGGTGTAGTTATACGCCCTGGTCCCCCCGGAAGAGTCTTCATGCTGTGAGAGTTCGAATCTGTATGAAGAGGATGTTCTGGGAGAGTGACTGCGCTTATTTGGATAAGCTGCCTACGTACCCTGGTTCAGGGATCAAGTCTTTTCATAGTTCGATTTTGGTTTGGCTTAGGGGTGGTATAGTTTCAAATTGTAGGAGTTCCACGGCCTAAGTTCCGGTTTGTTGGTGCGATCGTTGAAAAGGCGATAGACGTCGGGGCGGACTATCGAGGTGACGCGATAAGGGACTTCCTAGTTGGGTCCCAATTTACCTGCACCCTTTTCCCTTCTGTGGTCGAACGCTTTTCATAGCACTAACTCTCCTACTTTAAATCCTCGTTGTTTTACTTTGGAATTATAGTATCGAGCTGTGCTTGTTGGTAGTTCTGCATTCGGATCAGAGCTTGGTCCCTTCGTGTTTCGACGAAGTCCAGTTGATCCTTCAGCATATTCTCGTTTAGCTCGGAGTCTAGGGTGCATACCTCAAGCCTGAGAGTTGGTATAGATGTCTCAGCGGGCACGACAGCCTCCACTCCGTAGACTAAGGAGAATGGGGTTTCACCGGTGGCCTTGTGTGGCGTTGTCTGGTAGGCCCATAGTACTCTGGGGAGCTCGGTGGCCCAAGCCCCCTTTTTAGAGTCTAGACGTCTCTTAATATTGTTCATGATCGTTTTGTTGACCGCTTCAGCTTGCCCATTTCCTTGTGGATAATGGGGGGGGGGGGGGGTTGAATACGAGATTCGGATTTTGAATTGGTTACAAAAGTCGAGGAACTTTTTCGAAGTGAATTGGGGTCCGTTATCTGTGACGATCTCATACAGCACTCCATGGCGGCATATGATGCTCTGCCAAATGAACTCTCGGACTTCCCAATTCTTGGTGTCGGGGAAAGCCTTGGCCTCGATCCATTTGGTGAAGTAATCCGTGAGCACCAGTAGGTATTGGAGTTGTTGAGGTCTTGACGCGACCATTGATCCTACTATGTCCATGGACCATCGCATGAAGGGGTATGGTGAGGAGATAGAGGACAGTGGTTGTGTCGGGAGACGTGTTAAGAGTGCGAACCGTTAGCATTTGTCGCACTTGAGGACATACATCTCGCAATCTCTGACCATTTTAGGCCAGAAATGCCCCTGCTTTTTTAATGCGGAATGCGAGAGTTTGTCCTCCTGAGTGGATACCGCATGTGCCGTCGTGGGACTCGCCCATGACAGTGAGGACTTCCACTCCATGTATGCATGTCAGGTAAGGTTTGGCCAGGCTGCGTTTGTATAGCTTGTTCTTGATTATGCAGTATTGTGAACTTTTAGCCTTGATTTTTCTAGCCTGCCATCGATTGATCGACACGGTTCCGTGCTGTATGTATTCGATGATAGGGCTATGCCAGTCTGGCCTGTTAAGAAATTATTCGTCGTAGTTGGTGCTCTGCTCGGGAGATGCCGAACTACTCTGGTCACCACCGGCCTGTGAAACGTTGGTTGGGTTGTCTTTTCTTAATTGGGGGGACATCTCTTTCGAGTTTTGTATCGACTAACCGGGGGTGTTCCTCGTCGTTTGTCGTCTCCTCTACTCTGATGGTCATTATCAGATTCTCGGAGGGAGAAGGAGTTAATGCTGCCGTGGCGGTGGCTTTGAGAGCCCAATCAATGCTTGGCTTCTCGATAATTTTGACGGGGATTATTCTCCGCACAAGAAGGCTGGAAGTTGAGGCGAGTGCCGCTAGGGCGTCTGCCGATGTGTTTTTCCCCATGGGAATCTTGTTAGCTCGAATTTATCGAACTGTTTCGAGAGGTCTCGTGTTACGTTGAGGTAGGCCTCCATCCGTTCTTCCTTAGCTTCGTAACTGCCGTGAAATTGGCTAGTTACAAGTTGGGAATCGCTGAAGGCGTCTAATTCTCGGACTCCGACTCCTAATGCCAGCCGAAGACCTGCTATTAGTACCTCGTATTCTGCCTCGTTGTTTGAGGCGATGAAAGATAAACGAAAAGATTGTTCCATTACTTCTCCCGTTGGGGAAGTAAGTTTTATGCCGACGCCGGATCCTTACTTGGAGGATGCGCCCTCGACGTGAAGGATCCACTTCGATGGAAGTGGATTCTCATTGTGTAGTTCGGGTGCGAGTTCGATGAGAAAATCGGCGATAACCTGTGCCTTAGCGCATGTTCTAGGCCGGTATTCGATATCGTACTCACTTAGTTTGATAGCCCATTTTACCAGTCGTCCTGACTGATTCGGGCTATGGAGGATTGTGCGTAGCGGTTGAGAGGTCATTACTATGATTGTGCGTGATTGAAAATAAGGGCGCAGCTTCCGAGCTGACATTACCACCGCATTTGCTAACTTCTCCATTGCGGGATACCGTAGCTCGGCATCAAGCAAAGACTTGCTTACGTAGAAGACGTGGGTGGTTACCTCTGTGTCGATCCCGGGCATGTCTCCGGTTGTCCATGCAAAGGAGTTTACGTTCTGTTTTAGGAACTCGGTTAGTGTTTAATGGGATCGGTCAAGTCGGAGGCGATCCCTATACAGCGATCTGGATTTGAGGAGTCAATGAAAATCTGAACTACGCGATCTTTAGGTGGTTAACATATTGTCGGATCGCGGTTTAATTTGAGTTCCCTTTCCGCGAGCTCCTCGCCTTTCTGTAACTGTTATACCGGGGATTGTTCAATCTGTTTGAAGAACCCTAGGTAGCAGGATCTTGAGGCTTTCTGTCTCCCATAGATCGTCTGTATCCCTTTTGGAGGGGGAAATTTGACACATCGGTGGTAAGTCGATGGTACCGCTTTCATCGCGTAATCCATGGTCTGCCCATAATAGCGTTGAATGGGGCGACCCGGTTTACCACGATTAAGTCGACCGACTTTCGTACTTCTCCGGCGGTCAAGGGAAGTGTAATAGTTCCGAGGGAGTATGTTGTTTCTCCTGCGAAACCAGTGAGAGGAGTTCGATGGCTTTTTAGGGAGGCGTCATCGAAGCCCATCTTTTTGAATGCATCGTAAAAGAGGACGTCTACCGAGCTGCCGGTGTCAATCATACCCTCGATAGTTCGAAACCAGTCACGATAAGGTCGATTACTAGAGCGTCGTCGTGTGGTTTATCGAGGTGTGTTGTCTCGCTTTCGCTAAACGTGATTTGGTGATTGAAACCTTCCATTGGAATGGAGCCAGGCAGCTTGGTTTCAGCCTTTCTTCGGTATGCTTTTATCGAATTCATGGAGTCGCGACTTAGTTTAGAGCCTCCGAAGATGAAATCGATTCTTTTGGGTAATGTACCCTCTGTCCCCCCCCCCCAGAAGAGGGGAAGCCTCNTGAAGCCGTGTTTTTCCCCGAAGTGAACGACTCAGGATGCAGAAACGGTTCGACGATTTTTTAGGGGCGGGGGAGGGGGGGTGCAGTGGTTGCTGATGTTGCGGAACCTCTGCAGAGGCTCAAGTTTTTGAAGATTAACTCGATTCTTGGCTTGGGAACGGGCTGTGGCGTTTCGTCTGTTTCGAAACTTTCAGGGCACTCCCTTGTGCCTGGTTTCTGAGGTTTTGGTTCCTCAGCGAGTTCGAGATTTCTTCCTTACTCTTGGATTTCCCAGACCGTTTTTCGTCTGGCTGTTCTTCGAGTGTCCGGGCGCGGTGTCGACATTCTTCGGTAGAATATCCTTTCTTTTTGTGGTGTTAGCAGTACTTATTGGGGTTGTAACTCAACTTCTTTGGTTTTGAAGGACTGCCGACTGCATATGTATGTTCACCGGTATTCCGACCGTCCCTACGACTTTGTTTTTTGTTTGGAGCCGTGGTTACGGCTTCTAGGTACTTTTCATGTCTCGAGACATGGGCCTTGATTTCTTTTTCCAAGAAGCAAAATGAGGATGCTCGATGTAGGGCGTCCTCTAGTGAGACTGGTTCTCGGACTGCCAACTCTTCTTTGAATCGCAAAGTATACCATAGCCCGTTTCTCAAAGCGGTCAAGGCGGCACTATCGTTTGGGTTTGCGATTTTAGAGATGACGTCTTTGAACCGGTTGATATAGGATCTAAGGGGCTCGTCCTGTGTTTGAACGATTGCAAACAAGGCACCCTCCGAGACCTTGGCCTCAATAAAGACAGAGTAATGTTTGAGGAAGATTGCAACGAGCTGGGTGAAATTATCGATGGAATTTCTCTCAAGCCCTGCGAACCATTCCAATGCGGGGCCTGTCAGATGTTCGGCGAACAGTCTGCAATAGCCAGCTAATTTTTCATCGTCGTTGAGATGAGATCGAGTTATCGACAGACGGAATGCCCTAACGTGGGCCCTTGGGTCGGATTTTCCTAAGACTCCGGGATCTTAAGTTTACCGGTGTCCCGGATTCGGGCGTTCGCGATCCGATCCATAAATGGAGTTCGTCGCGTTTCCTCGATTACCCGATCGATGTCGGGGGCCGAGCTTGTTGCCCTGTGAATTCTCGAGTTCAGTCTCATGACATTGGCATTTGTTTGCTCTATGTACCGCTGAAGGGAGTCTATATCCAGTATTCGGTGATCATTTATGATGTGATTCACGCGACGTCTGGTATCGATTTCTCCATGTGACGTGGAGTAAGGAGTTTCGATGTCAAGCCCCACTCGAGGTAGAGTACGCATGGTGGATGCCTGACCATGGGTTGAAGAATGCGGCTGTTTTCTCGTATTGCACCCTAGGGGTGGAGGTGGAGATTGTGAACGTTCGTTACGAAGTCCCACACTTCATGTCGTTGACACAATGGGTGGAGTTTGTAAGAAGCTCAAGCTCGCATCCGAAGTTGCCAAGATTGGGGGTATCCCAGATCGTGGTGGTGATGTGTCGATCCGGGAGAATTCTAGATGAGTGCGCGGAGGCGGGCTCATCCGGGTTCGTCCTCTGGATAAATCCTTCGTTGGTAAGGTGAAGGCAAGGGATCCGGTTAGTGCGGATTCCCTACGTTCTTGCCTTTCGAGGCGAGCTTGAAGAGCTCGTGAGGAGGCTTCCTGGTGTTGAGCTTTCTCAACCAGTGTGGCCAACATTTTTCTCATCTCTCCTAATTCGTTAGAAGTGTTTGAGAGAGGAGAAGTGGGTCCGTGAACGGCTCTGGAGGTCGCAGGGATCGGGTCAGTAGGCCGGATCCACAAGTTACTACCAGGTCATTCGGCGTCCGTGGTTAACGATCCTGAAGGTATCAGTAGTGGGACGATCACAGAGTCGGTTACCAAGGTGACGTGCACGGGTATGGTTAGAGAACCACTTCCTGCCGTTCCACTTGTTACCGGGGCATGGTCTGTCGTCTTTGAGGTCGGGGGATGAACCGAGGGGTTCACCATGGACGAAGGTTGAGTGGCGGACTTCGCGGATTCGGTTGAGATCGGATCCATTTCGTACTGATGAATCTCTGAACTGCCTCTTTAAATAAAGAATTCTTTGGACGTATTCCTCACAGACGGCGCCAATTTGTGGGTACTAAAACTCACAAAGTGTTTTTAATTGATTGGATGTATAAGATTGAATACAAGTAGGGAATTAAGCTTGGGAAAGATTCTCTATGAGTAGAACAAGAGATTACAAGTATGAAAATGGACTTGATATAGATTGTTTATAGAGAGAAAATGTAAGTTGCTAGATCGTAGTCTGATGAATTGTGATCTTCTCCTTCTATCCAATCGTCCTTTTATAGTTCGTATCTCAGCTCTTTCTCCCCGCAGATCTTGGATTGACTGACTTCCCCCTGATCTTCGGGCTGGTAATGAACCTCATCTTGACTTTGTCCCGTTTCGGTTCAGCTCGTAGTTCGGGCTTCTTAGAAACAAAGTGGGCTTCGTGGATTCTAACTTTGATAACCCATCTTCCGGCCCGCTACTCTTGAAGTCTTAATGGGCTTCAAGGACCTTAATCGCCCTGTGAATTTATGGTCCAACACTGGTTAATATGTAATATGATTTATAGAAACATCTCACTGAAGACAGAACCAAACCCAGAACCAGCACACCCATATGTAGAACTTATGCTCGCCATGCTTAGGGAAGAGTGACCCAATGGTTGTCACATCTGACTTAGGTAAACGATGGTCGACTCCGCCAAATATAGAACCCCGTCACGAAGCACAAGATTCAAGTGGCCTATCCTCTCAAGAATGTCATCGTGACTGAAAAACTGACGAAGAGCCATTAGAGTCGAACAACTTTGGATATTTCGGCTGGCTACCGGAGAACCATGATTCTAAAAAAATCTCAAATAGTTTCTACAATCAAAGGTATCTGGAACGGATCTCTGAATCAAGAAGACTCGACAATCATGTTCAGTTATACTGTGGACGGATCTTATGGACAGGATTTTGATGCATAAGTATGGTTTTTTCCCCGGAAGATTCAAGTGCGAGAAGCGAAGCAATGATAAAAAAGAAAGAGAAGAAAAGCGAAATTTTCATTTATAAGCAAAATAAAAAAGAGTCCAAGCAAAAGAATCCAGAGTTGGACATCAAGTGGACATCATGACAACAATGATGCAATTCCCTAGCGGACGTTGGGATAGAATTTTCTAGAAAAGAATCCAGAGTTGCCACAATACACTCCTCACTTACGCAAGTGGACATCAACGCCAAAGCTGTAGAGGCATGCGTCATGATAACTATCAACCCTCCACCTGGCAGTGGCACAAAGAAACATGACAACAGTGATGCAAAGCCGAAGCCCTCATCCACGAGAATCTCTGAAAAAGAGAGTAGAACCTCACTTACTAACTTAAAATCCGAACCCCGGGAGCTGCAACGTAGGGGGAAAGGAGATATGCCTACGTGGTGGTGTTGGTATCGAAGAGTTCTATCGAAAAGTTCCACCAAGAGGTGGTGTTGGTATCGGATCCCAGACTCCCAACTCGGATCCAGGAAAAGACATCCATATCATTTCCAGGTCTGCATGAAAGGGTCAACGGTCAACACTGCTTAATCTACTGATCAAAGCGAACCGAGTAGCTCGAAGTGTGGTTAAAGGAAACAGTTTAGCTCGAGAAGCAGATAAAGCGAACTGAGGGGATCAAGCTAAAGAGAGTTCGAAAGAAAAAGAGGAGTTTGCAAGTTGAATACACAAGAAACTCAAGATATTCTAATAAAGGCGTTACAACATGTATTAGTGACATATCATGGTTTTTGCAGGTTTTTAAACCATGATATCTTTTGTTTTATTGAGTCTTATAGTTGTTTTTCGAGTCTTTATGAGTCTTTACAGGTCATAGCATGAAATAGGCATTTCAAGAGTATTTTGGAGCTTTTGGAGTCAAGCACACGGATTGGAAAATCAGGCTGGACGAGTACAGAGTTTTCTGCAACAATTCACGAATGGTGTCGTGTGACACCCGCGATAGTGGCGTGCGACACTCGTGACGAACCGGTTTTCCAAGTTTCGGAAGTTTTCCTTTTTCAACCCGGAGTTTCCCGGTTTAACCAAAACCGCCTCAAGACTTGTATTTAAGTATTTTTAGGGCTTTAGACGAGAGACACGCTTTATTTTATCGAGAGTTCTTAGCTTGAGACTTGGAGAGAGATTTAGAGAGCTTAAGGAGAAGATTCTAAACTCTGTTCATCCTGAGAGAAGAATTCGAACCTCTTTACTTATATTAATC
>OVBI01003031.1:0-15025 GCA_900406495.1 Sisymbrium altissimum
AGCTGGAGTAGTCAAAGGATGGGTGACCTACCGGGAAGTCATTCGCGGTACAGTGTGAGTGAAGCCAAAACACGGGGAACGGTCATGTGGTGATTACAGGGACAGTATATCATGACTTTCGAACCTCCCGGTTAACGCACCGACCGTCNAGACCCACGAGCCCGATAGAGGGATGGATGACTCACCGGTAGGGGCGGTCGGGGCGTTATATTGACCGTCGGACAGGGATAGGGCCACGAGCCTAATAGAGGGATGGCTGACTCACCGAGGCGGTCGGAGCGTTATATTGATATTCAATTTTTGTGGGAGGACATAATAAACTCGTCTCATGCTATTTTTAGCCATTATGATTTCCTAAGTGTTTTGGTGAGCATAAGCGTAAGCAAAATAGGGCAAGGGTTTGTTCATATTCTTGCAAACGCTGTTGAGAGAAACATCTTTGTGGACTTGCAAGATTTGTTCCAGAGATTTTGGTTTGACACATCTTCAATTTATATGACTGGGTATAATCCAAGATTTCTCTCCACTGAATGCCGAAGGCTGAGTTCGGTGATGCGGTGGATGGAATTTTCTATAGACATATCAATCCCGTTGTTTTGTGTAAGCTCCAACATTTGTTTGTGTAGGTGTAGAGACGAAGATGAGAAGAGGTATCGCGGTTCTCGATCATTTTCTACAAAATATCATATTAGCTAAACGAGAGGAGATCAAAAGTCATGTGAAAGAAGAGGTCATGGACATTTTGACGTATTACATGACTGTAGTAGAGACGAACAAATATCAACACTGGAAGCCGAGTAACAATAAATTTATCCGAGACGCTATTTTGGGGGTTTTGATAGCGGCAAAAACATAACAAGTTCAGCTCCCACTTGGTTTTTCTAAGTTTTTTCCGAGAACCCTGAAGCATTGGCCAAGATCGGAGAAGAGATCAACAAGAAAATCCCAAAGTTTGATCCCACAAATTGAAAGAAGCTCATGTATCTAGAAGGTGACGTGTGTAAGACGTTAAGGTTATACCCACCAGTCCCATTTAAAAACAAGTCACCAGCAAGCCAGATGTGCTTCCAAGTGGGCATAAATATATGTATTGGGGAGGATGAGATCTGTTTGGGGATAATGCAGAAGATTCCAGACCAGAGAGATGGATCGTCTACCGATTTTCTACCACTGGCGTATATAAAGGATGTTTTCTCCGGTATTACCTTTAGCCCAAACCTGCAGAACTCTTGGGACTAAGATTCCGTAGAACAAAGGAGTGATATAGCATCGTTATTCCAAGTTTTGCCTTGTGCGCCCTAGTAGGACTCAGTGTGTTGTGGGTCAATTTCGGGACAGGGGGGCGAGGAACTTCAGGCTTGATATAACACATTACTGCCCCTAGCTTACTTGGCTTCACTTGCACTTTTGCTATTGAGAAGTATTTGAAGTTATATAATATATAAATGTGGTGAGTGAAGTATATATATGAAGTAAGGTGTTACATCCACAAGGAGTTTAGAACTGACACATGTACACTAAGCACATGAAAATCATCTAAGGCAAGCAATTGATTTTGGTTTTCTCTCTAAATCCTAAAAAGAACTAAAAACCGAAGATAGAACAAGATAATACATAGAAACCAAGATTAAGCATTGTAAACAAAGAAAGCAAAAACACAATGATCAAGATGACTAAAGGCAATGAATCAAGAGCATAGCAAATAACTAGGATGAGATGACAACTAATCAATGATGCAAGAATAAGAATAATCAATGATCCAGAGACAAGTGAAAATTCTCAAAATCGTGATTCTCTAAAAGTCTGTTTGTGGCACAGACTTATTTACGACCTTGACTTCAGATAGTGGGTCGATTTCAGTATTTTTTTCGTCTACATTCTCATTTAGTTTCCATGGTCTGAAACCATTTAGTGACATTTATTTTTATAGAAAAATATAAACTGCATTGCAGAATCTTTGGCTTCACACTTGTTTGGCTTATAGAGTCCAAACCAAACCGTGTGCTGGACTGTCTACTGCTTAAGAAAAGTCCAGGAGAAAAAGAATTCTCCCTAGGATTCTTGGTACTTCCCTTTACTCTTTGGTTAGACAATATGTCCTTTAATCCTTATCTGTCGAGCGGTTGTCGGTGACTTGATGTCTGCATCAACTATTAGGCTATGATCTGATGTTAAATTGTTAAGCAAGGAATAGAACTTAACCATAAGAAACATCATCCATCAATCGGAGTTTGCAACCATTCTGTCCAATTTGTAAATGACCGTATGACCACGAGAAGAAGTTCCTCCACCCTTTATCTTCTGGCATATCACAGGCTCTTAAGTCTTCACCTAGTTTAAATGGGAGAAATGTCATGAAGGGAAAATGGACAGAATATTCAAGCCGGTAATTAAATTATGTTTTACTAATTTTTCTGCGTTTTCAGTTAGTTTGATGGGTTATAAAAATATATAAAAGATCCCCAAATTAGAATACAAAAAAATGAGTTTCATTTGGCAGATTTTATGGAATTTATCGGTTACAAAAAAATCTTAGATCAAGAGGTATACAATATGATACACTATGTATTTGTTATGAAAATGAAAAGAAAATAATTAATCATATCTTTTTTAGTGTCCGGTAGCGGTTTAAACATGGGTTCTTTCCAAAATCCCTTCAAATCCTCAAATTTTTTTCGAACATATCAATTTTTTCATATTTAGATTATCTTTTTGGGAGGTTTCCTAAAGAGAGTGAAAATAATTATTTTTCGTGGATAATTTGGTATTTGTGGAAGAAAAAAAATGAAAAGATTTTCAACAATAAAGATTGTAATTCTTCTGAGATTTTTAGTCATGCGGAATCGGAAGATAGGTTATGGGAAGAAGCACAATTAACGGACACTAGAAACAATGTGAAATATCCTACTACACAGATTACTACTAGGATATACGAGGGATGGTGGTGCTTTGTGAATGGTTCTTAGAATGAATCATATATATATTCGGGCTAATGTTGGTATTGCTGTAAAGAGGGGACATCGGACCCAAGAATAGGTTCTCGTAATAACAAAGCTAGTTTATCATCTTTAAATGCAGAGTTTGAGGCTTTACATTGGGCAATGGAATCCATGAAAGATCTTCATCATTTTCAAATAACTTTTGCTACAGATTGCTCTGACCTGGTGAAGATATTGTCTAACCCTGAGGATTGGTCGGCTTTCACAACGCACTTAGATGAGTTTTATATATGAAAGGAGTTTTTCAATCCATTCTCCATTAAGTTTATCCCACGTACAAAAAATATCAAGATATACAAGTTGGCATAAAGTATTAAAACTCTCCCGATGGAAGCTTTCCATACTGACTCGATAACACCAATTAGAATAAAAGAAACATTCTAAATCTTGATTATTATATATTTATTATGTCTAACAAAAAGAAAAGAATACAAGATTCGAAGTCTGCATCAGCTAAAAAGCCTAAAATTACAGAAAGAGCTGTGAACTTTACAAAATTCACATTTTTTGGAAAGTAATTTTTTTTTTTTTTTTTTTTTAGTGAAAATTCGAAAGCAACTTCTACTCTTCAATTCGAAACACAAAATAAACCTATTTAACCGAACAGAACCTTCCGAGAGTCAGCGAGAACATTCTGATTCAGACCAGACAAACTTAAAACTCTAAAGAACATTAAGGTGGCGCGCTGTCCAAAAAATATTTCAGGCCTTAATCCCTTAAGTCACCATCTTGACGCAAAGTCTTATCGGAAAACTGGATACGTGAATGAAGACGGTTCACTTACTCATACGTAGAACCTACAGCACAGCAACAACAGACAATTCCAGTTTTCAAATCTCTCGTCTCTCAAAGACGGGCCAAATCAATGAAGCTCGCAAGTGTTTCGATTCCTTACGTTTCAAAGCAACCGGTTCCTGGAACTCCATTGTGTCTGGGTACTTTGCAAACCGCATGCCAGAAGAAGCACGCCATCTGTTCGATGAAATGCCTGAGAGAAACATTGTTTCTTGGAACGGGTTAGTTTCAGGTTATATCAAGAACGGGATGATTAAGGAAGCTAGGAATGCTTTTGAGATGATGCCAGAGAGGAATGTTGTCTCGTGGACAGCAATGGTGAAAGGTTATGTGCAAGAAGGTATGGTTGCTGAAGCAGAGTCGTTGTTTTGGATAATGCCTGAGAAGAATGAGGTTTCTTGGACTGTGATGTTTGGTGGTTTGATTGACGCTAGGCGTATTGATGATGCACGTAGGTTGTATGATATGATGCCTGTGAAAGATGTTGTAGCGAGTACTAATATGATTGGTGGGTTGTGTAAAGAAGGAAGAGTAGATGAGGCAAGGGAGATTTTTGACGAGATGAAAGATAGAAATGTGATTACGTGGACAAGTATGATTACTGGTTACGGTCAGAATAGCCGTGTTGATGTTGCTAGGAAGCTGTTTGAAGTGATGCCGGAGAAAACCGAGATTTCTTGGACGTCAATGCTTTTGGGATATACTTTGAGTGGGAGAATCAAAGAAGCTGAGGAGTTCTTTGATGCGATGCCGATGAAACCGGTTATTGCGTGTAATGCTATGATTGTTGGGTTTGGAGAGCAAGGAGAGATATCAAAAGCGAGGAGGGTTTTCGATGAAATGAAGGAGAGAGATAATGCGACTTGGAGAGGAATGATCAAAGCTTGTGAAAGAAAAGGTTTTGAATTGGAGGCTCTTGATTTGTTTGGCGAAATGCAGAGACAAGGAGTTAAACCGAGTTTTCCATCTTTGATAAGCATTCTTTCGGCCTGTGGCGCCTTAGCTAGTCTCGAATACGGTAGACAGGTCCATGGTCACTTGGTGAGATGTCAGTTTGATGTTGATGTGTATGTTGCCTCTGTTTTGATGACGATGTATGTTAAATGTGGTGAGCTTGTGAAAGCGAAGCTAATATTCGACCGGTTTCCTTCAAAGGACATTATCATGTGGAATTCAATAATTTCTGGTTACGCATCGCACGGTTTAGGAGAAGAAGCTCTTAAGGTTTTCCATGAGATGCCATTGTCTGGTACAATGCCAAACAAAGTCACCATAATTGCAATTCTGACTGCATGCAGCTATGCTGGAAAAGTGGAGGAAGGGCTTGAGATATTTGAAACGTTGGAATCGAGGTTTTGCGTGACGCCAAGTGTTGAGCATTATTCTTGCATGGTTGATATGCTTGGGCGTGCAGGACGAATAGATGAGGCAATGAAACTGATCGAAAGCATGACCATAAAGCCAGACGCTACAGTTTGGGGAGCTCTGTTGGGAGCGTGTAGGACTCACTCACGACTAGATTTAGCCGAAGTTGCTGCAAATAAACTTTTCGAGATTGAACCAGAAAACGCTGGTCCATACGTTTTGCTATCCAGTATAAAAGCATCTAGAGCTAACTGGGGAGATGTTGCAGAACTGAGAAGAAACATGAGGACAAAGAATGTAAATAAGTTCCCTGGTTGTAGCTGGATTGAGGTAGATAATAAAGTGCACACTTTCTTTCGTGGAGATATCAGAAACCATCCCGAGAAGACAATGATATCGATGGTGTTAGAGAAAACCGATGGATTATTGAGAGAAGCTGGTTATAGTCCTGATATTAGCCATGTGTTGCATGATGTAGACGAGGAAGAGAAAGTGGATAACTTAAGATTGCACAGCGAGAGAGTCGCAGTGGCTTATGGACTGTTAAAGCTACCTGAAGGAGTACCGATTCGAGTCATAAAAAACCTTAGAGTCTGTGGAGATTGCCACGCCGCCATTAAACTGATTTCGAAAGTAACAGAGAGAGAGATCATTCTAAGAGATGCTAACAGATTCCATCATTTCAAGAATGGAGAGTGTTCTTGTAGAGATTATTGGTGATACCTGTCAAGGTCATACTGAATAGAAAATACTGCAATTTTGGTTTAATTCGGTTATTTCGGTTGAAGTTCTATTGGTTTAGTTGAGATGTCACGTGTGTGTACTAGAAAGGTAGAATGTTGTGGGCGATGTTCACGCATACCAATGCAATTTACAGGCATACATACATCACCACTTGAGTCATTCAATTATGATATTGCAATTATTTTTCTCTTTATTCTAATTTGTTCTTATTATCTTCTTTGGGAAGTGACCACTACTTTTGTCTTTGGCCTTTATAATATCAAATAAAGAATATTAAACATATGTATGTGACAGTATGTTCCATGTCTCTTGTCTTGGTCTGTCATTTATCAAACTTCCGTCCATAGTGGAAAATGTTAAAGTTAGGTTTCAATTGATTGGATAAGGACAAAGACTGGTTGTTGAGTCACATTCCTCTCATCTCTTTCTCTCAGAATTTACAAGCAATCGATTTCACTCGACCAACACAAAAGCTTCTCATTGTTTTCCTCTTTCATTATCTGTTTCGCTGAGGTAAAAAAGTTACGTTTTTTTAATGTTTCTGATCATTCATCTGCGCATCTTTTGAACTGGGTTTGATCCATCTTCTATTTTCTGAATTGGGTTCCTTCTCTGCTGTAATTTGATGATCAGTCCTTTGTCCTTTTCATCGTTTGGATCACTTAGGTTTGTTCGCTACTTACGAAAATTAGAAAAAGCTGCAAACTTTATCTTTTATGTTGAAAAAGTCATAACCTTTATATCATGTTAAACTTGTTGAGATCTGACTTTCTTTTCGTCAATTTAATGTTTTGACCACTGACTCTTGTCTGATATAGAACTGATTGTATCAAATCTGGTTGGTCGTTAGATTTGTTAATAAAGAGTTAGTGTCAGTGTGTTCTGTTTCCAGTTTCTCTAACGGCTTTTGTTTTCAGTTGTAGTGATGGGTTCTGAAGGACCAACGGCTGTGACAATTAACATCACAGGGTTCAAGAAGTTCCATGGAGTTGCTGAAAACCCAACGGAGATAATGGCAAACAACCTGAAAGAATATTTGGCGAAGAATAGTCAGTCTAAAGACGTTGTTCTTGGAAGCTGTACTGTGCTTGAGACTGCTGGTCAAGGAGCTCTCGCTTCTCTTTACCAGTTGCTACAGTCTGCGATCAACACAAAAGAATCCGAGTCAGTGACCGGTGGAAAAACCATATGGGTTAGTTGGTTAAGTTTAAGACAAGTGTTTGAGTGAGTACCTGGTTTGATTCTCTATACTGAAGAAGTTTATTCTGGTGTTTCTTTAGGTTCACTTTGGAGTTAATAGTGGTGCTACGAAATTTGCCATTGAGCAACAAGCTGTGAATGAAGCTACTTTTCGTTGCCCTGATGAATTGGGTTGGAAACCTCAGGTTTTTGTTTCACTCTCCTTTGGTTGTTCTTGTTTGATTAGTTGTTTGTTTTGTGAAACATTCTTGTGGTTTGCAGAATTTGCCAATTGTTCCCTCTGATGGTCCAATCACAACTATAAGAAAGGTATGTCGACACTGTCTCCTCGAGCAGGCTTCATTAGTCGTTCTTGTTTTATGTTGAATCCAAGAGTTGTGTGTTATTTGCAGACTACGCTTCCTGTTGAAGAGATAACAAAGGCATTGGAGAAGAAAGGCTTTGAAGTGATAACATCAGATGATGCAGGTCGATTTGTGTGCAACTATGTCTATTATCACTCTCTGAGATTTGCAGAGCAGAATAACACCTATTCACTCTTTGTTCACGTTCCTCTTTTCGTTGCGGTGAATGAGGAGACCCAGATGAGATTCGCGGCTTCTCTGCTGGAGGTACTCACTTCTGTTTGCAAGTAATGTTATCCCAAATGTGGCTAATTCTTGTTCATGAAAATGTGCGTATCATGAACCGATTTGTCTCTTCACCAAAAACTCGCCCATCAATAAATGGAATATAAGTTCACTATCTCACTCTTCATATATGCATTCTGTCTTTCAACTTCTTCCAAGTGTTAGCTCGGTAAAATGATAAATATGCCTACCTTTCTGGTGGTGATGATTAATGCATTGAGAATTCGGAAAAGCTGCAACCTTATGAATCGGTTTTTACAATGAGTTTTCCTATTTGCAAAGTATCTTTTATTCTTCATGTTACAAACTTGATCGACTTCTTCAAGCCAATCACAGCCTAATGTAGAGTATATTCTAAAAAGTTACAGACTTTCAGGATAATGGCTAACGTGTAGACTAATTTCTTCGATGTTCTTTACTGACATCAAATCTACCCTTACATATTTTTGTGTTCATATTTGTTCTGAATCTAATTCTGAGTTGGTGAACAACTATGAGAACATCTTCTTGTGTTAGCAGTCCGGAAGTGCCTCAAGCAGGCATGTAATAGGTGGGACTGTAATCGTCTGCGTGCTTCCATATGCGTTCCAGCAGAACGGGTTTATCAAAAGCTGGCCTTTGTAAGGAAACAGGTCAACATCCTCTAGTCTTAACTTAGTACAGGGGAAAGAGTCGCTGCAACCAAAATGCATAGGTGGGCTTCTCAGATCGTAACTCCCTTTGATATTTGCATACAGGACATCGCTGATAATGACTGCGCTGGTTTGGTTCGCACAGTTCTTTGTTTGGCAGTAGTATTGGTCTATCATTATAGGGTTACGAACGTTCACCATCCAAATGTTACGGAACACGATTCTTGAAACCAAGCCTGACCCTCCTTGCCATGTCTTGATCCTTACACCGTTGTCTGAGTTCCATATGGTTGAGTTTGTCACGGTTACGTTCGAGACCCATGCACTCGAGTTGTTGACTCCGAGGCTGCCTATGCTGCAACATTACCCCATAACAAAACATACTTAAAACAGAACATAAAGATTACATGAACCTTTAGGTTCTTTTTTCATTTCAACCCTTAATCCGGTTAGAAACACATTCATAAGACTTCAATAAGAGAGACTTGTGAGCTCAAAAGGCTGAGAGTTTAAGTCTACTCTACAAGAGGCGCATAGAGTTTGGCAGAAAAAAAGAAAGAAACATTTAATGGAAATTAGGAAAGAGTTACCTAATCCCATGGCTTGGACCGCACGTAATGTTCTTAATATCCACATTAAAGCAGCCGGCTCCGATTGAAACACAATCATCTCCTGTGTATAACCAAATTAAAAGAAACGTATAAAACTGATTAGAGTTGATGAAACTTACTGTTATACAACTGCAAAAAATAGGGAAAAATACCGTTTGAAATCACGGAATTGCGAATCTGAACGTTATGTGTGTTCTCAATGTGGATCCCATCAGTATTAGGACTAGAAGCTGGTGCATTGATGGTTACGGAATCTACAAGCACGTCACTGCAATTGTCAAACCTTACATGGAACTGAGCACTGTTCTTGAAGTTAAGTCCTTTGATTCTCACTTCTGAGCTTTGAAATATCCTAAACGTCTGATACGAAATCAAATTTACATTCTTTTTTTAAACCATAATTAAGTAAATCTGACATATGTGTGAATACAAAATGTGATTTGTGAAACAAGGACTAACCACAGGACTATCACAAGGACCAGGTTGAGTAGTTCCGTTTATGCCTTTGTGAGGTTTGCAAGGAAGGTCCCACCATTTCTGGCCACGGCCATTGATAAGACCAGAGCCTTGAATTGATAATCCTTTCACTCTGTAAAACATTATCCACTGCCTCTTGTAGTTCCATGGCCATGACCTTGGTCCATCCGGCGACATAATGATCCCATCGATCTATAAGAAGAACAATATCCGTGAAAAAGAGACAATATATATAAATATTAAATGGCAAAAATCGACACGGTTCCTACTTGGCCACTGTATTTAAATGGCGAGAATATCCGATTTTATATATGTCATAGAGAGTAGTCTAAGTTTGGTTATGAAATCAGCTTACTTGTAATGTAAGGCGGGTTCTGCAAGGACCATTGAAGCTGGTTGGCTTCACTAAGAAACAAAAGGTGTAAGGAACAAAAAGCACGGCTGAGTCAACACCTGTGCTCATACATGCCGTGTCCCATGCCATCTTGAAAGCTGAAGTGTCGTCCGTCCTGCAATCGCCGATGGCTCCAAAAGAAGTCACGTCGAAGACAGTTAAAGCATTGTAGCTATCATCATAATAAGTCGGATTTGGAGCTGGTGATGGGCTTAGACTCATGTTGTGAGCAACTCGAGACGATGAGAATAAGATCAAGAAGAATGCATAGAAGAGTGAAGGGAATGACATTATTGTGAATGTGTTTCGAGATGAAGAGTGATGAGCAATATATATTAATATATATATGTATGTATGCACACATTTGTAAAGGTCTACAAAAAGAATAAAATTTAAAGGTAGTAATGGACTTCATTATCCTATTTATGCATGTAGCAGACTTTAGGATCTAATAGGTTTAGCCAAATTGTCCCACGCGCGAGAAATGTAGAATAATGTATCTTGGGAGTAGTAAGGATCTTTAGGCTACCACGTAGCCGTAAAACTAGCCCTTGAGGTTAGCGATACCTTCTTAAACATATTGTATACAATCTTAATATTAATAAATAATAATTTAAACTGGGACTTTGTTTTGGTGTGTAAATCGCGGTCCATTAATTTATATCCAATAAGATAGAATTCAAAATTTCAGAAACTGAGTAAAAACATTTGTTGAATCCAAAAAGTTGTTCACACAAAAAAACACTTTAAGTCGAGGTATTTTTGAATTGAAGTATACTTTGAACTAAAGAAATATTGGGGAAGTCCTTATTCAAAACCAAACCAATTTTTTCTTCTCCATTTTTCACGTAATCGTTGTCAGTTTCCATTTCTCATATTTTATTCTCTTTTTGGTAAAAACTCTAATTTGATAACGGCTCATTTTCTACAGTGTAGTAAATTGTAAATTTCTATCTTGTTTTGGAGTTTAATATCGGCGAGTCAACGTTTATCTCCGAGTTTCATCTCGGCGAATCCTCTTTGTGAACATATGGGTGTTTTGAGATTGGAGTTTCTTTAGTTTTCAGATTGTATCCTTTTTTTCTTTAAAGATTCTTTGACATAACTATCACGCCCCGACTACCCCTACCGGTGAGTCACCCATCCTTCTATCGGGTTCGTGAGCCCCACCCCTATCCAACGGTCGGTGCGTTAATCGGGAGGCTCGAAAGTCATGAAATACTGTCCCTGCAATCACCACATGACCGTTCCCCGTGTTTTGGCCTCACTCACACGGTACCGCGAATGACTTCCCGGTAGGTCACCCATCCTTTGACTACTGCAACTCAAGCACGCTTAACCCTGGAGTTCTCTCTGGATGGGCAACCGAAAAGGTAAGTGCACTTTGGTGACATAGGTAGCCAAATCAATTCTTTTAACCTCTCCCACATATATTTCCATATATACCAGAAATTGGGATGTGACAATTCACCTCCACTCAGAGTGCAACATCTTCGTTGCACACCACGACCAGTCCAGTCCCAGAACGCCTCTCAGGTCAGCACTGGGACGGCTAACCAGCTCTGATACCACTTATAACGCCCCAACCGCCCCTACCGGTGAGTCATCCATCCCTCTAACGGGCTCGTGGGCCCCACCCCTGTCCGATGATCGGTGCATTAACTGGGAGGCTCGAAAGTCATGAAATACTGTCCCTGCAATCACCACATGACCGTTCCCCGTGTTTTGGCCTCACTCACACGGTACCGCGAATGACTTCCCGGTAGGTCACCCATCCTTTGACTACTGCAGCTCAAGCACGCTTAACCCTGGAGTTCTCTTTGGATGGGCAACCGAAAAGGTAAGTGCACTTTGGTAACATAGGTAGCCAAATCAATTCTTTTAACCTCTCCCACATATATTTTCATATATACCAGAAATCGGGATGTGACAATAACCTCTTTATATTTCAGAGCTGTACCTTTTGAACGGCGGCTCTGTCTTTTTGTCGAAATTTGTGGCTCTGAGATATATTCATCGCCGTCACTGTGACTTAAAAGGGCTGGCCACGAGTGTTCTGACCACGGGAGGGCTGAAAAGGAAGTGGTTGACCATGTGAGTGTTGACCAAGAGGAATCTGAACACGAGTTGGCTGACCACATGTCTTTTGACCATGATGTCGTTGCAGAAAATTAAATTTATCAGGAAGATATATGTGAAGCCCAACCTGTAGACAAAGTTTCTGACCATGTTGAAAGGGTCCATGGTGAAGCTGTCGAAATTGGGCAAAAGGCACCTGAAGGATCTGACCACATAGGAGAAGATGTGGTAATGACTCACAAGGAACAAGAGCACCTGGAAGTGGTTATCCATTTAGTTGTTACCGAGCAAACAACTGAGAACGTAGCAGAAGCTATAGACGGGCACAAAGGGACTCCTGAGGTAGAAACCAAGTTGATAGGTGAAGGTTCAAATGCTGAGGTGTTAGATGAGGAGCGGAAGGCTGAGCCTATAGGTGAGGAGCAAAAGGCAGAGCAGTCTGAAGTGATGAAGCTGCAAGATCCATCCCTTAACTCGCCTAAATTGCGAACTCCTCGTCGTCAATTTCGTGAAGATTCGAAGCATAATGTGGGTGACCAGTTTCAGAGTGTGGCTGTCTACTTGAACCAATCCATGGAGGTTTCGGGTGGCTGTCCATATTTGGGCGTCCACCAAAGTTAGTCCATGTGGATGTCGAACCATAACTGTCCATATTAGGCCGTCAACTTGATTCCATCCACGAAGATCTGGAAGCTTTTTTGTCCATATCAGGAGGCTGTCCACCTGATCCCATGTTGCCTCTGGTTTCATTTCCGGTAGTGGGTCGCTGGTAATAAAAAAATGGTCGAAAGCATCATTGGTTTTACTTTCATATATCCTCTGACCAGGTAGAAATTCTTTCAGCCAACGAACAACTCTAGATATCCACTGCTTGTCCATCAAAAAATTCCACTCTCCATTCACGGCACAATTCCAGTTGTCACATATCACCAAACAGTGATCGCCCATGTTGACCTGCATTCACATAGAGAAACGAAGTTAGCGTAGAATACAAAGAAGCATCGAGATGAAAAAAAAAATTGAACATACTTTCACTTCGGACAGATGCTCATCCAGGAAGAGAGATTTCACAGCAATAGAGATCTTTCCCCCTGTTTTTCTATAAAGAAACGCCTAACAGCTGTGAATTTCTACCATAGAGGCCCCAACAGTTAGATCTACTAGGTATTTAATGAAATCAATGGTTGAGATGAAGTAAGTACAAAATTAAAGTAGAGAATGACAGCCACACGATCTTAAACGTGTACGGTTGTGATTTGCTGCTGTGTAAGCAGCCCAAAATAATGTTTTCTTTCAATCGTAACCAGACCAACAAAAAGAAAAGGTCAAATTCGACCTAAAAAAACACCCACACAAACCCAAAGTACATCTCAAATCCAAAGTACATAAACATGTAATTATTGTGTCAATAAGTACTCTGAGAAATAAATAACTCAATTGAAAAGACACAAAGCAAGTCTAAGTCGTGAACTTGAATTTATTTGGAATGAATGATGCAGTCAAATCAACACAATTAAACTGGTTGAATCGATGACTTATTTATTAATTTATTTATTTTGCCAATAACATTAAATAATTAATTAAAAAAATTCATTAAGCCAAATTATTTAACATAATCCACATAAACCATATGTGTAGGATAAATACAAAGCACTTCAGGGCAGCTTGTCCATTTTTAATTTCTTTGTGCGTTGATAATGAAGGAATCAAAGAATACATTCTATCTTTAGAATTCCTCCAAATGTTTTAAATGTTTTAAGAAAGTAAAAACTCTGTAGGATTAAATACCATTTTCATTAAATCAGAGTAATGTATTACAAAAATCACATGTTAATACTGAAAGGTAAACATACATTCCATAACCCAAATGAGTGCTTCTGTATATAGGGATGAGAGGCTACAGTCTACATTCTGAATTTCCATCATCGACTCCATCATATCATATTTACTACATAATCAGCCATTAGATTTTTCTTGTAATGTTATCTACATTCTTGTAAAAAAGTACAAATCATCAATACTAAAAATTATTTTCTCTTTATTATTCAATCTCTATTCCACTTTATTTGTTTTTTTTTCTTTCTCTGGAAGATTATATTGATTAACCAAATTTAATGCAGAAATTACAACAAAGATAACACACAAAGCTGGTGAATTGTACAAATTCTTGGAATTAAAAGCCAGTGGATAAAAATTAGTTCCTGGAACCTAAAGCTGGGGAATAAAGGATCATCCCCATAAACAAACTGAAACAACAACTAAAGCTTAAGTACAACATAAACATATCATATATCATCAACTAATAAACACCCTTGAAATTAAAGATAACCGTGTAGAGGAGGAGTGTAGGGAGAGCTGCAACCTATGCCAACTTTATTGGGGTTGAAACCTGGAATTCATTATATTGTTCCATCAACTGAGAGAGCCACGAACTAAACCGGAAGGCAACCAACCCAGGCAGACGAGGAAGAGAACAGGTTTTTACCTAATGTGTACCGACGACAAGAAACATTGAAGAGCCGAAGCTCCAAGTCCTATGTAGAGAGCTGGATAATTAAAGCCGATTGACACGGTACAGAGGAGACCGATCCGTTGCTGCCGAGACAAGGACAAGCACTCTTCCAGAACATGACATCTTCACTCAAAGAAGCAACCAAATAGAAACTAGACAACACACACACTACAAGAAAATAGGTCTTTTACGATGGACATTTTCGATGTAAAATCGTCGTAAACCGAGTTTACGACGAATTAGAGACGAAGCACAAAACGTCATTAACTGATCGTCGTAAAGCCAAAAACGATGTAATTTCGTCATAAAACGTGCGAGTCAAAATTTTGGTCGTAAAAGACTTGTAATACATTTCGTCGTAAATTCATCGTAAACTAGGGATGCGTGACAGAACGTCGTAACTTCGATGTAAAACTATTTCGTTGTAAACTTATTGTAAATATTAACATCTAATTAGGAACGAATTTACAACTAAACGTACAACGAATTAGGCACGAACATTTACAACGAATTAGGCACGAAATATTCACAACGAACTAAGCACGAAACCTTTACAACGAATTAGGCACGAAATGTTTACAACGAATT
>OVBI01003032.1:0-15011 GCA_900406495.1 Sisymbrium altissimum
TGGGGACCTATGGCAAATGCTTTTTTTTAATACACATAAGCACGGCTCTGCCCCAAGTACAAACCTCTGAGGGAGGATATGAAGCCTATATCAGCTGGAATGTTCCCCGTGAAGTTGTTTCCCCACAAATTCAATACATTCAGATTATGGCAATCTGAAACTTGTCCTGGAAATTGCCCAACAAACCCATTCTCAGACAAATTCAACACTCGCAAAGTGCAGTTTCCCCTGAAGATTGAAGCTGAGATATTCCCAGAGAGAAGATTCTCAGAAACTGAAAATTCAATCAGCCTCCCGAAATGAACCCCTAACTCTCCACTGAAACTATTGGAACTGAAGTCGACATACTTCAGATACCGGCAACCATTAAAGATGTCGTCGATTCTACCAGTTAATTTGTTGGTTGACATATTTGCAACAACCAAACTGTTGCAGAACAACGGAAAGCTAGAGTGAATACTACCCGCAATCCTATTCACTGATAGATCAAGAACCTCCAGATTTAATAACCCTGATAAGCTAAGCTCCCCTTCAAGAATATTATGAGAAAGATTCAGATGCTTTAGGTTTTTACAATGGCTTAGGTTATCTGGGATCCAACCTTCGATAGTGTTCCTCGATAAATCAAGATGTGTGAGCCGTGTTAAAGCGGAGAAGTTCCCAAATAGAGCACCAGCAATGAGGGAATCACTTAGATGGATCCCTGTGACTCTACTTCTCTGAGGTGTACATGTGATGCCTGGCCATTGGCAGACATCTTGCTCTTCGATTTTCCATTCCATGTACATTCCTCCATTGGTTGGGTTATGAGATTCGAGGTACGATTTTAGGTCTATTAAGACTTCTCTATCACTATCCAGAGAACCTTCAATCACAACTATGGCTGCTACAGAAGAAAATAAAAAACACAGAAAAGCAAAATCTTCAAGACATATATAAAAAAAAAAAACAACCAAAAATCTGTCAAAGATATCGTTCAAATCATCTATTATTAGTTGCCTCACCCATCCTCATGCACATGCACATATATAAACACCTTAGAATAGACTAAATAAAGCTTTTGTAATAAAACTAGACTTAGAAGTGAAAATCACATAAACAACATTCACTAAAGGGTACAAAGACAATCATATCATGCATTCTCACAGCAGTAATCTCAGCTTTAATTAAAAAAAAAAAAAAAAAAACTAAGTAACATAGATATAATAAATAATAACTGAAAATAATTTTTTGTTTTTTTATTTTTAAAATTTTTTTCTTTTCAAACTTCTTTCCATCCTTTTCTTTTAGAAGGAAATTTTTTTCTCTCATTACCAAACGATTTTTTCACCCATTTCTTAGGCAGAATTTACTTAGTTTTAGAAAGTAATTTCTAAAAATTTACTAAACATATTTGAAAAGAGTCTTTAAATTTATAAATAAATTTAAACGTTTAGAAAGTGATTAAAATATATAGGAATGGTTTACTAAACATTTAATGCATGTTTCAAAATGTAAGACAATTTTTCTTAATATTTCAAAAAGATTTCCTAATTTTAAGGAACAAAGTACAAAATTTTAAGAAGGATCTTAAGAAAGGATTATAAAATTTTATTAAAGATAAATGATTTTTCAATCTAAAAATAAATTTAAGAATTTTGAAAGTAGTTAGAAACTTTTGAATGGTTAACAAAAAATATTAAAAAGAGTTCCGTAAAACTTTTAAAAATATTTTCTACATACATATAATTATTTTAAACTCTTAGAAATTTAATTATAAATATTTTTAGAATTACTTACTAAATATTTACTAACTAGGTGATTCAGATGCCATGTGCGGATAAATGATCGATAAAACATTTTTTTATTTTAAAATTAATTATTATTTATACATATTAAATTTATTTATGGTCTTATATTTTTTTTATCCCTGTACTATATTCTTTTTCTTCTAAAATTTATACATTTTTATTAACTTACATACCAATTGACATATTTTAAAATAAGATTAATGAATCATAAAAAAAACTTTAATAATCATCTCAATTATTTCAAAAGTTGGTTACTCCATTCCTGTTTAATTTTTTCTTTAATCATCATTGATTGTCTATATACTCTCATTTTTTTATTTTATCATATGATTAATATAGATCATTAATATGAATTTCAAAATACAAATTAATACATTTTTTGTAAACATTATGTCTATTAATTTTGTTTAAAATATTGAAAACATAATTTAGATCTTATATTTCTTTTCTTAATGAATTTGAAAGAAAAAATGTTTTACTTGATTAATCAAATTTACTAATTAATATATGATTTAAAATTTATGATGTAGTATCAGTCACCTTATAGAGTTTTAATAAAGTGTTTTGATTTCATACAAAAGTTTACTTGTTATATATCATTAATTTTAAAAATATTTTAGAAATGTGTATATGTTTGTTGATTTTTATTAATTTGTCTTAATTAGTTTTAAACTATATGTGTCATGTTATCTTTTTTTGTTTTAAATTAATGTGTCATGTTATCTAAGAGATTTTGAGATAATAGCAATTAGTTTAAATAATTAATTACAATGCTAAAAATAATATGTCATGTTATCTTTTTTGTTTGTCACATATTTTATAAAAATGGTTGTATATATGACATATAAATATTTTCATTTTAAAATCTCTTAGAAAATAATTTTTAAGGGATATTTACCCTTTTCTCAAGTTTGATGATGAATTGAATTATTTTAAAACATTTGATGAAAAATATTTCATATTTTTTTGCTTTACTTTTATAACTCTTTTTTAAGAAAATTTTGCAATTAAATAAAGAAATTTTAAAAACATAATTTAGATAATCTATTATTGTTTGGAATTTGAAAAATGAAAAAAATATAATTTACTTGATTGATCAATTATACTAATTGAGATTTATTATATTATTTCAATAATCTTATACAATTTTGGTAAGTTTGGAAAACCTTTTTAAATGTTGAAATTTTTTCTAAGTTAATAATAAATCTAAATTAAGTTTAATTTTTTTTTGTTAAATAAATACAGTTCAACTGTATACAAACTTCTATTTCTTATCAGATTTAATTTCATGTATTTATTTCTTTATTTTATTTATGTGAAGAATTATATATTAAAAATTATTGAGGTAAAATCTATTGCTTAGAAATATTTTAGTAACTAGTTTTAATTGTAAATAAAAATTATAGTCTTTAGAACATGCAATTTATTTTTGTTAGATAAATCCAAAAATATATATTCAAATTTTGATAATGATAATAAACTAACAGATAACCATTTCACAATTCCATGTCATATTTAAATTGTTCCTATCATATTTTTTAAAAAAGAATGAATTTGATGAATGCATCTCAACAAATTAAATGGTGATCGGTTAAGGAATAATGGAAATGAAAAAAAAAATGAAGAGGAATGAATTAAAAGGAATAAAAGTAATATTTGTTACTTATTGTTCCTTCCTAATTTTGATAAAGAATATTTTTCTTCTATAATTCTCTGCAAAAAGAGGAACAAAAAAGAATCATATAAAACAAATATTATTTCTAAATGGTAAATATTTTAAAATATAAAAAATTTCATTATTCCCTATCATTCTCTGATCACTAGTTAGATCCTAATAAAAATAGATTAGAAAATATTTAGGAAGAGTTTTACTTATGAAAAATTTAGAAACCGTTTTACTACTGATATTCACCTTGAGCTTCCTAAGAAACAAATTTAGGAATATCATTTACTAATATTGATGAAAAGTTTCATTGAAAACAAAATTTTGAACAATTACTAATATTCAGGAAAACTAGCTATTCAAAAAAAAAAAAAAAAANAACTGTGTACTAATAGTCAAGAAAAGCGTCCCTAAATTATTTGAAAGAAATTTTGAAAAGAATTTTTTAGAATCAACATATTTGAATTTTTTAAAAACGGGGAAATAATTATTTTATTTATTATTTTAAATAACAGTAATGATAATAAGTTATAATATTTTCTTAATTTATTAAAGTTATTTATGTAACCACAATAATATGACACTGAATTTTCATATAGAGATAAGCGAACGTCTTTCTCATATTTGTCAAAAATTAAACGGAGAACTGAAACTGTTATACATCAATACAAAATGTAAAACCCAGAATTACGATAGTTGAACTTCATAATTAGAAATTACTTCAAGTACGCATGGATTGGTTAAAGTAAACTTGAAAGAAACAGAAACCATAATAGAGAAGCACATACTAATAAAGCAGAGCGCACAGTGTGATTCCAAGTGAAAATTAACTAAAGAACTAAAGGGGAAGCGAAGAATTACTTGTGATCCAAACAAAAAGTAAGAAAGAAACCACTATAACACGCGTTGCTATCTTCATTATCATTCAAGCTGGTATCTATCTCAACAAGTAATAGTTGTATTTGTATATATATACAGAGTCGAAGTCCCAGTTAATGAAAAGGCTTTAAGTCAAGAGGAACCAACCACTATTGTTTACTTTGAATCATATGGGAAGATTCGGTTAGGCATACAAAGCCAAGGTCTTTGTAGAAATTACTCTCAATCGTTTGATATATATCATATGTGTCTTTTACTTTGACCCAAAAGCCATATACCATAGGAAATTTCTTACTAGAAAACAAATAAGCTGAGGAAAGAACCACATATTTATATTCCAGGCTTAAGTATATACCTCGAAATGATTCATTAAATAAAGTTACATCTGCTGAACATAATTGAATAGAATAATAACGTGTCCAAAAGGAAGAAAATATAAAAACTTACCTTCAAAGAGGTTGCTTGATATTAATCAATAAGATAACCACACATACAAAAAAAAAAAAAAAAAAAAACCAATTTAGTTGGACATGTTAGGGGATTGTTCTTTTATTTTTTATTTTTCTAATTGAATGTTAGGAGATTGTTGACATGACAAGTAGTGACAAATTAAGTAAGGTAAGGCTAGGACTACTCTACTCTTCCTTTTAAATACGATTTTATACTCGAGTTGACACATCCAAACAAAAATGAGAAGATTGTAAGCTCAGCATCTCAGCAATTTCTCTTTATTTCTGAAAAAAATAATGTTATAAACACTTGCGCTTCGCACGTTTGAAATACACCCCACTATCTCCTTAGAAAAAGCTCTCTCTCTCTTCTCTCTTCCCTATCTTTCAGAGAGTGAGAGGGTGATTTCCGGTTTAGCAGAATTTCAGTCTGATCTTTATAGATCAGATTTGTATTTACTTTTTTTAGTTTCTCTTCCGAATGAATCGAAAGTCTCTTTTGATTTCTATTCGGATCAATAAACTTCTGAATTAGTTTGGTTCTCACCATCTAATTTCAGATCTTTTTGTTTTGTTTTGTTTTCTTTTTTTTCTCTCTTTTGCAGGATTTGAAGACTAAATCCGAGTTGTAGTTGCATAATCTTCTATGGTTAATCATCTCCTTAATCCTTTTTGCACGGAGGGAGTAATATCTTCACCATATGTTGCAATCTTCTGTGATTAGACCATTTATTGGTCTAAGGTGAAGCTTCCCACTTGGAGATTGGTTTCAAGTTAAAGAAAACTTATCAAGTTTTCTATGGTTTTTCTTCAAGATGATTGCTTTCAGGGTTGTTTGATTGCATCGGCGACACCTGCAAGTAGAGAGTTCATCGGCGGTGAGATTAGCGTGACGGAGTACCATCGCTTGCGTCAAACCAACTCCATCTCTCATGTCAACACGTGTCATCACGTCAAAGATGTGGGGCTTTTTTTATTCTCATCCTTATCATGAAGTAGATAAGTTTGGGCTGTGCTTTATCTAAATTAAAAATGTAAACGATGGTTGTTAGGCTTTATCTTCCGCTTGTATCTGCCCTTGTTGGGCCATTTTCATATCAATGAAAATGAAAGTTGACAAAAAAAAAACAAAAAAAAATACACCCCACTAATCTATTGACATGTGGCACATGCGAATCCAATAAATGTTCTTTCAACACTAGAAGGTTTCCGCGCTTCACGCGGATTGTTATTATGATTATTTTTTAATTATATTTTATACATTGTCGATAATTTTGTGGATCAATATTATTGTTATGGTGTATTTCTTTTGATAGGATATGACATAATTTATGTTTCGTTCGAATTATTTATGTCATGTTTTGTATGTATTTTTGATTTTCTATCTCACATGTTTTTATGCATTTTTATATGGAAGAATTTTTTATTTTAACTTATATAATTTATATTTAGTTCAGTTTTATTTAATTATTCATTTTAACTTTTATGAAATATTATCAATTATTTATTGCGTTCATAATTTTAACATATGTAATGTATTGCAAAATTTTGATTAAATTCATATTTACAACTTTTAATTTATTGTTATTTTGTTATTTTTAGACATGTTTTAAAAATGGAAACTCATGTTTCTATTCCATTCTTTCTCGACCTATCATGTTTATGTTCGAGATGTAATTCATATTTGCAACCTTTAAAATTATTGTTATTTCTGTTATTTATAGGCATGTTTAAAAAATGGAAACTCATGTTCTTATTCCATTCCGTCTCGAGGTATCATGTTTATGTTTGAGAATTTTAATGAGACATAAATGGGGCATATTTTGTTTTCTTAAAATTATCGTTCTTTTATTATTCCCACTAAATTATGTCATGATTTCTCGATTACGTTTTTATTTTACTTTATGTGTTTATTTGATGTTTATTTGGTTTTTTTATGTAGCTGTAGTTCTTAATTCCTCTTATTTTTAATTTTCTATTTTGTTATTTCTTATATTAAACTCACATGGTATTAGTCTAGTAAGGCTTTATCTCATATTATTATTAAAGTTTTGAGTTCTTTTTTTAGTTTTGAGTCCTTTTTTTGATAGTTTTTAGGCATGTTTAAAAATGGAAACTCATGTTCCTATTCCATTCTGTCTCGAGGTATCTTGTTTATATTCGAGAATTTTAGGCTTTGAATGATAACCATTAGAGGAATAATAGGAATTAAAAGGAATAGAATGAAAGGGAACAAAAGAATAGGAATTAAGAAGAATATTTGTTCCTTTCCAAATTTGATAAGTAATATTTTTACTCTTTAAGGGTGTGACTGGTAACCTTTAAAAAAATAATAGGAACAAAGAGGAAAAGAACAAAAAGGAATATAATAATAGGAATGGATTAGAATATTTGGTACATATTATTCCTTTCCAAGTTTGATGAGTAATTATTTTACTCTATAATTCTCTGCAAAAAAAGGAATGAGGAAGAATGAGCTATAATAAAAATTACTTGTGAATAGTATAATTGTTTGGGAATGAAGAGGAATTATTTGTTCCCTACAATTCTTTTGGTCACCAGTCACACTCTAATTCTCTACAAAATAAGGAATGAGAAGGAATCATGTGTTACATATATTCTTTGTGAATGGTGTAATTTTTTAGGAATGAAAAGGAATTCAATATTCCCAATCATTCCTTAGGTCACCATTCAGACCCTTAATGGGACATATTTTGTTTTCTTAAAATTCTCGCTCTTTTATTATTCCCACTAATTTATGTCATGATTTCTCGTTTACGTTTTCATTTTACTTTATGTGTTTATTTGATGTTTTTTGGTTTTTTTTATATAGCTGTAGTTTTTAATTCCTCTTATTTTCAATTTTTTATTTTGTTATTTCTTATATTAAACTCACATAGTGTTAGTCTACTAAAACTTTATCTCATATTATTATTATTGAGTTCTTCTTTAAGTTTTATTGAGTCCTTTTTTAGTTTTTTTTTTATTTTCTTTGTTTTGTTTTCTTAATTTATGTTGTGCGCTGATTCTTTTTTTGTTTATTTATTTTTCTAGGTTTGATACACTTATGTAATTATTATTAATTATGAAATCAAATAAATTAAACATAATAAATATGAGTTATTTAAAATGAATGAATATCTAAATAGGTGGGTTAATGTGATGTGTCAATTTCTTCGAGACCACTTGATGATGTGGCAGCATAAGAAGAGAGTACAAAATAATTTTATATGTATATATATATATATTCTGAATAAATTCAACACTGCTGAATCTACGTAAGATTTTTTCTTTTTTCAACACTTACATTAGACTCATTCAATATATGTGTTGCAAGTAATTTTAGATGGATGATTTGGAATAAGCTCACTTGCCTTTTTTATTAATCTTCCATTTAATGCCAACTTGATTTAGGTGGACAACTTGGGTTACTCCCATTTAACTGTTCTGTTAGTCTTTCATTTAATGTCGACTTGGGATACATCCACTTTCATGTTCTGTTAGTCTTTCCATTTAATGTTGATTTGCCTTATGTTGATGACTCAGGGTATGCTGAATTTAGGTATGAATATGAAAAACTGATTAAAGGGACAAACAGGCCTAAAGCCTATATAAGCTATTTCTTGTTTCATCAATTATTTCTTTCTAGATGAGAATAGAAAAATAAGTTTCATTTTTTTCGGATTTCGACCCACATATCTAATACCATTGACTTAATCAGTGAATTGATTTGCTTCCTTTTATGTAAAATATTCTTTACTTTACTTTGTCGATCTATTTTGACACAAACAGCTTGAGAGCTTCTCTTCAAACTGAGACTTTTTCTTTTACTTATAAGCTGAACCATAATTTTCCATAGATTCTAAAGTCTCGCTTGAGAAATTCAAGATACTTCTTTCGGTTCTAAAGCTTTCATGTTTAATCACCTCAAACAGAATAAATGCAGATACCAGAGTAGCAAAACAAACGAAACTAACCTTTCAGCAGATCATCTGAAAGTTATTGTCTTCTCTGATATCTTCATAGATACTTACAAATCTTTTATATTAAAACAACACCACATGTACATATGCATCTCTCGAAAATATAGTAGGCATCTTAAGATTTTCCTGTCACCACTTCTTGATATTTATAATTAAAAGGTAAAACCCTACACGAAATTTTTCCTTAAATGATAAAATTCTTCTTTATTTTTATTTTTCATTTTTCCTTTCATTATCTTTAAAGGACAAAATTACTCTTTACCTTCATATTCAATTTATAATTCCTTCCTTTTTCTCTTTGTAAGCACATCACATATGTGTGTTGAATTGTGTTAATTCTTGAATTAGAAGCTTTTTACCTTGAGTCCAAACTCAGTTATACACTTTCAATTATGATTAGAACAAAATGCACCAATATTAAATTTCACTATTTTTGGAGCCAAATCTTAAATTCTCTTTACTTTATGGTTTCTTGATACAACCAAAAAAATAGTGTAGATAAAAAAAACGACAATAGAGTTGTTGGGAAAGCCAAATGTAAACTCCAATTATCTAAATAAATGAAGGAATTACCAGCATAAGTTTAGGACTTATGTTTTTGGTACTTTTAGATATACTGATTATTACTGTAATTCACTTTTAGGCAATTTCGTTTCGTTGAAAGCTAGAGACAACCTAGTGAATAGCAAAATAAATGTACAACTATTGTTCAAACAAACTCTTAGAAAATTTTTTAAGAAACATTTGGAAACTCGGTATTAAGTGGTTGAAATATTTCAGACTATTGTCTAATCTTGTTCAACATAGAGTTATACTTTTCTAACTAATCTCTTTTATGATACTTTTTTATAAACTTAGAAAAACTTGCTTCATTTTTACCACTTTATATCTTAAAAATAAATAAAAATCATATAAACGAAAAGTGATTAATGGGAATCACATTAGACAAGAGGATTAACAAGGTAGAATACCACCGATAAAATTGATGCCTGCTTCCACTATCGCATTTATTGTAAAATTTTCAGGATTAGTAGATAATGTAAATAAAGCCATGGTTGTGAAGTCATTTGCCGCTGGGGAGTTGTTGGCTGATATAGCTGCCATTAAGTCCTTATAGCTCGTTTATCTCTGATTTGATTTTGGCTTGGTGTGTTTCTGTTCTTATGGTGATAAATAGCCAAACCATAATAGCCAACAATCATGAGACATAAACAACCAACAAAAAAGTAGAGAATACTTTACTCAAATATTAAACCCATCACACACCATAAGCAAGAGTATGACGCCAACAAACTTACATTGCATATTTCTAAAGGAGGATGAATGCATCTGTTGAAGCCATTTCAGCTTAACGGAAAGTTATTCAGCGGAATCGGTGGCATGAAAGAGCCTTTATTTTGAATTATTGGTGCTGTGGAGGTACTTTTCCGGCTTTGACATGAAGAAAAGCATAACACTACAAGAAAACATACCATCTTCCGACCGATTATCCTAGATACATTTTTGGGGGAAATATTAGCCACCGTTTCTTATAGATTTGCATAGAATAAAACGCCAGTGGAATAAAAGTAGGAAATTACCCAAAATATAATGGTTGATTTTTTTGTTGGAAAATCGGTGGAAAATAATAGAGATCACACCCACCACCAAATTCGGTGGAAAATATGACAAAACTTTCCGACAGATTTTATACCATAAACAAATCAGTCAGAAATTAGAGAGAAAAATTGAAAATTGTATGACTGTTTTTCTCGGTAGAAAACGGTGGGAAAATTTCCCAAAGAATTCTGACTAAAGCATGTAACTGTTATGCAATAGTTGTAATTTTAAATGGCTATCATAATGGTGGAAAAATGTGAGAAATTGGTGTTTACCTGAGTTATATCTATATAAGAAACTTAAGCCTTGACAAATTTGTTCGTATTTTTACTTCAAAGTCCAAAATGTCTTAACTATATATATAATCTTCAATGTCTTCAAGCTTCAAGCATAGATATACAAAGATTAGTTAGATTCAAGTACCCGGATGACTCAAACAATTCATAAAATTTGCCAGGGAAACACTTCTATCAACAGGGTTTTAGGACGAGTTACAAGGTGTGGTATTATCATGGGGAATTTGAGTCTGTGAATGTAGCTATTACTAGTGTATATTTTGTTGAGAGATACAGGTCAGATGGTAAATGATATTTTTTGTGAGGATATTTCATTTTTATGGAAGATGAGAATAGACTAGAAGAATCAATGTTTGATTGTGTATTATGTCATCTTAATAATCAATGGTTTTTTTCTTGTTTATAAACAATGCTGATGGAGTAGAGTCTGATATGTTGGCGTTTCTTAAAAGGACACATACTTCTCAGAAGACTAATGATATTCGCTATGAGATGGCAAAGGCGACTATTGAGAAAGTGAAAAACATCATTGATGAGCAAGTAACCCAATATTATTCAATTCAGTCAATTGGACGATCAGAGATCAACGAAATTAATAGTTATGCAGGTAAGTAAAAGTTAAGTTATTCAATTTTATTTAAAAATTAGTTTTGTAATAACAGTGTTGTAACTTAGAATTTTAGACTTTTAGTATTTCAATGTTATGTTATTCTTAAGTTTGACGTTTCAAATTGTTGTTAATGATGAGACGTTAGATTAGATGAATGTTGTTTCATTTTTTAAAAAGAAAACCAGCAAAACATCTTCAAACATCAAACCAGAATAATGATTAGAGAAGATGGCTATTTTTGGTAAATGATTTGCATTTATATATAATGGCTAATTTTGGTCTTTATTATAAAAAACGTTTGCGTTTGAGTTACTAGATGATTCAGTGTTTTACTTTGTTTTTACTCCATTCACTCATTTCTTTACTTAATTGTTAGTCATTATACTGAAAACAATGATAGATGTGGTATACTTTTTAACTTATTTCAGTTTTCATACTAGTTCTTTATTAATTTTCAGGAAATTCGTGTTGTCAAAATGTGTCATCTGGGATTTGACTCAATTTCAGAATAATTTTCCGCCTCTCCTTTAACGTTTTCTTCTACCTCTGAAAAAGAAGAAACATTGGGGAAGATTGCAAGTTTGGAAAGTGACAATGCAAAGTTCAAGTACAATATAGCATTGAAGGACAAGACTCTCTAGCATATGTAAAAAGTGCATAAATTAATTCTCAACAAATTTTTAGACTTGGAAACTCCTCCCTCTCCGTAAAACTTAGATGATGAAAAAGAGACTTAAGGTTCAATATGGTATTTAACATATAAGCAAAGTGAACCATGTTTTAATTTTTTTGTTACTGATTAATGTTTAATAATATTATATTGTACTAATACCTTTTGAATTTAATTATTTTTAGGTAAGAGATATTTTATAATTTTGATTTCGTTATTAATTATTTTTAATATTCTGTGGGAGTTTAAACGAAAAAATTATTATGCGAAAAAATGAGAAAACATTGGTAAACATTTTCCACCAATGGCCTTTACAATAACTTTGTTGGCAATTGGAAAAAAAATGGTGGGAAACTGTATAACTACTTTTCAATGTCAATAATGGTGGTTAATTTCCATCATAGTTCCCACCAACAATGTCTCATTAGCTTTTCACTAACAAAAAAAATCGGTAGGATATTTCACACTGTTTTTTATAATTTTTTTTTATTTTTGATTAACGGTTTCCAACAACCTCATTTGGCCAGAAATTGGTGAGAAACAATATTTTTCTATCACTTTCCCATTGTTTTAAGTATAGAAAGTGACTCTATTTCTTATAGTGTAAGGAAGGTGAATAAGCTCCGCACGAGTATGTCGTAGACATCTTTTCATACTCGATCATGGACAGCTTTATTGGAAATCCCCCATATCTTATTGTTTCAATCTTTCTCTCCCTCGTCTTCTCACTGGTAAAAACTTTTGTAAAACAAATTTGTTCAATTCAAGAATAGCAAGACAACTGCATTTATGCTACTTCAAAACATTGCAGACAAAATGATTTTTTCGACATTTGTCATTATGTTATTAGCCATGTGATGATCGAAGCGAATAAAAGTTTATTTCTTAATTAGGTAATGAGTGAGAGTGTGTAAGTGTTATACCAATACAGCTGGTCTCTGCACTCGGCTTGTTATTATCGGCCGACGGAGACTACGTGTCATTGATTTTTTATCTTTGTAATTATGTTGACCGCCTATGACGTCTCTCACTCTTTTTTTGTTTTGCTTATGATTTGAGATATATACAACGTATGACACATGTGTAAAGGTAAAAAAAAAAATTAGATGCCCAATTTTGATCGTGAGATGTCATTAAGTTATAAAAGTTAGTCTCTTCTAACTTGCAAGAAGATCTCAAGTCTGAGAGGAACTTTTTGCATATTATGTATCTTCTAATCCATTCAATCTTGAAAAAAATTGCTACATATTTTTTTAATTTACCATTGCTGTAGAATTACTTATATCTTCATGAGAGCTCACCTTCATTGGTGAAGGAGATATTTTGTAAAACACTTGTGACTCCATGATTAAGTCCTATAAAATATGCAATCAACAAACCATCATGTTAAAAATAGTGCCATTCATTCACCAACTATGATCACATGTATTAACAAGTTTACCCACACAAATAAACTATGGTCACAATTGACTTCTCTATTATCTTAGTTATTTCAGCAAAATTTGAAATAAAAATTTTCAAAATAAACTCAATCATTCATAAAATATGGTGAATTATTCATATTTAAGAAACTAAAAATCATATTTTAACTAAAATACAAATTACTGTCAAGTCTTAATACTATTTCACTTTCATTTTTAATGATCTAATTTAATAAAGAAACTTTCATTTTAAACTATCAAAATAGCTCTTAAATTTGTGTTACCATAGCAAATATTATTCGTTTTACTAGAAAAATAATTTTTTTTCTTTCTTATTTAGATTTATGACTGATTTGGTCTCTGGATTATCTCTGTTTCTTCTAATTCACTTCAAGATCCGATTGAAGTGAGTTATTAATTGAATGTTTCTCAACTAATCATATAAAAATTCATCTAACTTCAATTCAAGACACAATTCCTGAATCGCTCATATTATTAAGATATATTAAGATAAATATTATATTCTTATTATATTAAAGGATAATATCCAGATTTCTAGTATATGGTGGTGCATTGTACATGTGGAGAGGATAAAAAATTGATTTGGCTATCTATGTCACCAAAGTACACTTATCTTTTCAGTTATTTTTCCAGAGAGAACTCTAGGGTTAAATGTGTTTGAATTGGAGTAGTTGAAGGATGGGTGACCTATCGGAAGTGATTCTTGGTACTGTGTGAGTTAAATCAAAACACAGTTAAAAAGCCGGTGATTCCAGAGTTCGTATATTATGACTTTCGAGTCTCCAGTTTAACGCATCGAACATCAGATAAAACTGAACTGGCCTATGGGCCGAATGAGCAAACATAGGAACCCACTGGTAAGGGGATGTTATACATATATTTACATATTGTAATACAAATGTTTTCCATTGGTTATAAGGATTAGGATTAGAATTATGCTGACTCATTGTTATATAAATATCTTACTTTGTAAAGCTTAATAAACAATTCAGTTTGATCTCTAATCCTACATTTATCATACATTTTCCTCTAATTCTTTTAAGTTTTAAGTTTGGTTGTTCTTGGGTTCCTGAGACATATGAGAAAAAAGTATAGAAAGTTTAACGATTTGTGAATTTACATTAAATAAAAACTGAAGCTCTCATGCAGAAGAAGAAGATAAATACGACAAGATTTGGAAATTGAAATTATGTTTCTCGTAAATTTTGATCTCTCGTAAATTTTGATCTATCGTAAATTTTGATCTACAATGTGAATACATACAATTGTAAACTATCCAGTAATATTACTGGAGCTCGAGACAGAATATCATGGGGAGAGAGCAGAGATGGGAAGTTCTGGTGAAATCAGCTTATGACCTCTTAACCTGCAACAAGATCCCGAGACAGAATCTACAACAGCTTTATAAACGAGTGTGGAAGGTCAGAGTTCCAGAATGCGTACGAGTCTTCTTGTGGTTGGTGGGAAATCAGGCAATATTGACAAATAATGAAAGGTACAGACGGCATCTATGTGACTCTGAAGTTTGTTCTGTGTGCAAGGGTGGCATTGAATCGATTCTTCATGTATTATGTGATTGCCCAGCTATAGCAGGGATCTGGACTCGCTTGATTCCAGCGAGAAAACAAGA
>OVBI01003033.1:0-15007 GCA_900406495.1 Sisymbrium altissimum
ACTTGATTTATATATATATATATATATATATATATATATATTACTTTAGTTAAAGTCATTAACATAGCATTTATAAGGTTGTGATAGTAAAACTTTTATAAATTAATAATGTTTGGATTTTGAAATTCTATTAATTTATAGAGTTATTAATTAATGGATAAATTAATATTTATAAATAAATAAATTAATATTTATTAATTTATATAAAATTAATTTAATCCATAATATTTTTTAAAATGATTCTAGTAATAAACATGACAAACACAAACTCAAAGGTCTTTAGATAAAATTTTTTATTACACTACAAAATATTTTTATAATATATATTAAGTATCATTATAAAAATGATATATGATAATAAGCTCAAAATATATAATAAATAATAACTATAATCTATAATAAAAAGGATAAAATTAAAAATGATATTACAGTATATTTGAAAGACAAAAGTGATCATTGTGTGTAAAACTCTTTATATGCAAAACAAATCTATAAGATAAACATCACTAAAATTCATTGATAAAAATACAATAAGTAAAATTAGAGATAAAATGATATCTTTATTTTAAATAAATAAAATATTATGCTCATATTTTAGTATATTTTCTTAGCTATATATGTTATATTAATTTATATTTTCGTTGTGACAATATATTTTACATAAAAATTTCAAAAAAAATATTATTTTATCAAATTTTATTAAATTTTATTAAATTTTATATTGGTCGAATTTGGAACCAAAAAAAATATATTATTTTATAATGGTTATTAATTTATCGATTATTTTATCGATTATTTTATCGAATGGGTCTGGCCTGTTTAAGCCTATATCCATTTAAACCCATTTAAATTATAAACCCATTTAAATTAGTTCCTTTGATCCATTCGTTTAGACTTATTTAATTGATTATAGTCTTGTTTACAATATGTTTGAAAAAAAAACGATTTTTTAAAAAAATGATGTTGTTTTGCATATTTTTTAGTAAAAAAAAAAAGAGTATCCCTTTAATTTTAGTCACAGCTTGATTCATAATCGGATCTAAATGAGCTAACCCGTTATAGACCGTTTAACTGTGCTACCAAAACAGACATACACGAACTCAATTTTTATATTAAAAGCCCATTGCCCATATTAACATCCCTATAGTTGTGAATTTGGTTTTTGAGGAAAGAAATATTAATTATTAATAATTAATAATAGAGTTTTTAATATATATGTATTTTATCTTTTTCGTATGTGTAAAAAAAATCATAATAACAAAAATATCATTAATAAATTGTTATGTAGACCAAAAATGAGAAACATATTTAAAGTTGGTAAACTAATTTTGTAGTCAGTAAATTTGTTAATGAGGCGATAAATTTATTTTTGGAACGATAAATTTATTTTGGTAGACTTATTTTCTGATGTGATAGATATGTTTTGGTGTGATAGATTTATTAGGCAATAGTGGTATATTTTTCTATGGTAGATTTAGTAGTCAAATGTAAACTTATCGATATGCTTGGTAAATTTATTTCTGCATGATGATAGATTAATTTTATCATGATAGATTTATTATTAATGGTGGTAAATTTATTTGGATATGTAATTATGTTAGATTTATTATCTCAAATTCGTAAATATAAAAAATACCATAATGTATGGGATATTTCCAATAAAATTAATACTACTTTAGTAATTCAAAATTTTAAAGAATTATTCTAATAATATAGTAACTTTTCAAAAGTATTCTAATAATTTTTTCTTTTTTTAACTGTTAGTATATTACTTTAGTTAAAGTCATTGTTTGTTTGGTGTAGTTTATATGATTGGAAAATCTTTCTGAGGGATTAGTGAAGTCAATTTAAAAACACTTAAGTATGGCTTAAGAAATGAGTGATGAAACAACATCCTCAAAGACCTGTTAATTAATAAACATGTATTAATGGATCTCTACTTTTTGTATCTAAATTGATTGATCAACACTTTGACATGATTCTGGAAAGCAACATAGATGATCAAGAGGAGACATTGCACAATCTGTTGGGACAAAGGTAAAATGGGTTTTTCCACAACTTCAAAGGGAATAATTGAGCTAATCTATAAAGTTTTGAATAAAGACAATATTCAGAAATCCATCCATGATGATATATATCAAGTCGAAACCATTTTTATAATGTTACAAGTCCAAAAAGAGCTTAAAATAATCAATTTATTTTTATTCCAAAAGGAGTAAAGAATTTTGAAGATCAATAGTCATCGGAGATTAAGAGTTGTACAACTCTATTATTTCCAGTTTATTTAATTTTGTTTTGGTCATGGTCTTATTAATTGTATTTTCTAGTTTCAAATTTTGTTATCGTTGTCTAATTTTTACTACAATTATATCCTAACAATATTTATGTAAACACATTTAAATAATAAAAAATTTGATATTTTTGAAACTTTTTGTGAGGGAGTCTTCCATAATTGTCTGTAATATCCATTGTAAGATTATCCAAGGAATCAAATCGATGCATCTTCGTACGTCATGTTCAAGGGAATCGGAATATCAGAAGTCATTTGCAGCTTCTGTATGATTTTTTACTCCACCGATCTATCTTGGTACGTAATATCCAAGAAATCAACCGATTAATAGTGTGTCATATCTAAGGAATCAATCTATTAATGGTGCATCATATCCATTAATCAAATCAGTATATCAAGAGTTTTGGCATCTCTTTTGTGACTATTTGTTTCTACTACCTTATTTCTTATAGTTTAACCACTGAAAGAAGTTAAAGATTATCCTTTGCCACCTTAAAGAATCTAAATGGTAATAGCTGAATTTGGCTGAATTTTTATGTGACTTTTAGCTAAATCTGGACTGAATAACTAGTGTCAAATGGTAACAAAGGAATTTGGTGGAATCTGGCTGAATAACTAGAAAAAAAATTGTAAACTAAATAATTGCTAAAAATAACATAATTAATATAAATTTTTTTCAAAAAATGAATCTATATTTGTTTTAAGTTATATAAATATTTGACAAATAAATGATAGCTGTCTAATACTTTTAAGTAACTAATTTATTAGTAAAAATACTAAAATAATTTTTAAATTAATATAAGAAACTATTGTAAGAGGTAATAAAATTTTCACTCTAATACTTATAAAATTATAGTTTTAAAATTTTAACATTAAGAAAGTTATGATTCTTTCAGTTTTAGAATAACTAAAAGACCTTTAACAACTAAAAATAAATATTTTAAAAATTATTAGTTATATGAATAGTATTTTGATTGGTATAATTAAATTATTCTTCCTCTTTTTTAAAAAAACTATTGAAAATATGTAAGTGAGTAATAAAATGTTCAATAAGATCATACTAAAAGTTTGATATTTAAAATTTTACATCTCAAAAGTAATATCTGAAATTAGCATATATATTATGTGGTAATTTAATAAAAAGAAGATTAGTATGAACATTACCAAATTTTTGATATTTTAAAATTATTTGTTTGAATAGTATTTTTACATAGTTATGAATTTTGTTGGAAAAATTTACGAAGTAATATTATGTGAATAATTTATTATATGAATAATTTTAATACCTAGATAAATGAACAATTTTATCTAACTAAACATTAATTAAAATAATAACACTTCTATATTAGTGAAAAGTTATTAATGAATTAATTAAAAAATATAATAACTGATGAAACATAAAACTGAAAAAAAAAAGTTGAAATTTTCAAATTTCTCAGTATTCTTTTAATTAGCCAATTGGTGTAGAAAAAAAAAGATATTTTGCAGAATTTTTGCTCGATACAGCAATTATGCTGTTACGAGTTTCAGCTAAAGTGCTAACTTTTTGGGAAAATAATATCACACTTGAAATAGGCTACTCATAGGATTGAAGATTTGATTTCTTTTGTGCACTGTTAGAAGAATACTTATAATAAAATTATTGAAAGATCATTTGAATTATTTTTTAAGAATCAATGTCGTTTTTTGCTTGGCTAAACTGATCCGATTTTTCTTTTATCCTTTTTCAATATTATCTGCTATAGAATATTAAATCGAATTCTATTTTTTCTATAATCAAATATGGATTATAAATATCTCCAACAATTCACTTTTTCCATGAATATTTTTTTTTCTATCTTGATATATGTGCATTGACCATATTCATCCAAGTCTGTGTTTCATGTTATTATCCACTATTATTTTCTTTTGACCAAATCAATATGTTATGTTCATGTCTCAACCATGATCATCAAAGTAGTTAATCCTTATCTCTCTGTTCGCTTTAAAAATTCCCTCGACCAATGATTTCTTCTTGAACCATAAAATACCCTCATAGTCCTATGTATATTCTCGACCATTCATCAAATTGTGGTTGGTAATGTATTTTTTTGTATGGTTTCCTTCATAATTATTTTTTTCTGTGGTATATTATATATGTTGAATATTTTGTCTATATGATGAGAGGGTTTCATCTTTGGTGAGAATTGGTGTTGTTTTCCTACTAATTGTCACCCATTTATACGATTTGGGTAAAAACAAAATTATTCGTCCATCATACCTAATCTTGACTAGTGATTCTTTTAATTATTCATATACAACCTTTTAGATATAAAGTCCCTTTGGATGATTATCAAATCTTATACACTTTTGCTTGAGACCATCTAATGGCCTGTGATCCAAAATTATCTCAGCCCACACCACTTATGTTAGCTGATCAATCCATCTATTTAGGCTATTACTCAATCAGAATATTAAGGTATGTTGAGTTGTTGGTCATCTTATCCAGCTGGTGCAACTAATAATTAAAATCGATCTCAGGTGAAACCTTTTATGGACAAAGACTTTCATGAGCACATAAAAATTTATGATATTTTTATGATATCCACTTTGATCATTGACATAGAAAAAGATTATCAAGTTGATGTATGATACCATTATTTGGATACACAAATTCTTCAAAATATATATTAAAAATAGAAAGTACTGTATATATAATACCGTTGACATAATCTTGAACATATATGTGAATATTATCAAAAGATATAGTATACATATTCTAATAGATAATATATAAAAGAAAATTGTTATAATTTATTGGGTCGAATATGCATATACAAACAATAATTTTGTGGACATAGTATTACAAATTCATAATCTTGACATATATATAAATATATGATACAGACAAATAATCGTAAATACTATATAATGGATAAAAACATATATGATCAAAGATTGATATATTATACATAAACTAAATTCTCAATTTAATATTCAACTTAATAACATTAATGATTTATGATTCAAAATAAAACTCAATTTTCAACTTTGAAAAAATTATGCGTAATAGTGTATATACCAAAATTAAAAAACATAATAATATATGAATGAAATGTTTTAATGGATAAAATCTTGTAAGTTCAATAGTAAATCCGTTCATTTTATATAGAACATGTAAAAATAAAAGTTTTGTGAAATCAAACCGAAAATATTTAGAGTTATCCATAATATATTATACACGTGTGAGTAAAAAAAAAACATAGTGGATATGAAAATAAGGAGAAAAGAAAACTATAATTCATAGTACAAAATATATAATTTATTTTATTCATATGATGATACTGAGTAAACAAAACAGAAGATATATATACATAGAATGATAATATTAAAAAAAAAAAAAATTGATAATATGTTATTCAGTTAGGGGTGTAATAAGTTTTAACTTTAACAAAAGTGCCTTATTTTATAATATATAAGTGGAAAATGTTCTTCTATGTATTTCAATACTATAGGTATACATAGAAAAACACTTTTTCACTTATATTTTATAAAATAAAGTACTTTTGTTAAAATTAAAAATTATTAATATTACACCCATAACTAAATAACAAATTATCAATCTTATTTTATTAATATAATCATTCTATGTATATCATTTGTGTTGTATACTCAATATAATCATCTAAACAAAATAAATTATATTTTGAAGTAAAATATCAAACTAAAACAACGTTTACTCGAAATAATCAAATTCCTCTTTTAAAAAATGGTAAACATCTATGATGAATTTTTATAGTTTGCACCGCTTCTGGTGATTGGTATATACTCTCTCAATATCATTAAACACACAGATGACATTTTCAAATGAAACCTCTTTTTTTTTTCATTTCCCACTGACTCATCAAATCTGTTTTCCAACAAATCTTTCATTTAAAATCATTTTGTAATGGTTATATTAAATCATTTGTGTTGTATACTCAATATAATCATCTAAACAAAATAAATTATATTTTGAAGTAGAATATCAAACTAAAACAATGTTTACTCGAAATAATCAAATTCCTCTATTAAAAAATGGTAAACATCTATGATGAATTTTTATAGTTTGCACCGCTTCTGGTGATTGGTATATACTCTCTCAATATCATTAAATACACAGATGAAATCTTCAAATGGAACCTCTTTTTTTTTTGTTCATTTCCCACTGACTCATCAAATCTGTTTTCCAACAAATTTTTCATTTAAAATCATTTTGTAATGGTTATATTAGATAAAGAGTTCCCCCAATTATGCATCATCTTACAAGAATTGATAGCCTCGAGGGACCTGTTCAAATAAAAAATGTTCATCCTCGAAATTCTTAGCGAGAGCTTTATACACCAATAATTTCCAATCTGGTGGTTGAATCTAACGTTTCAAGTATCCGACTGCTACTTTACATCGTCAAACACCTCCTTGATTATCACTTATTTCAAATGATCTAGACCATTTTCACTATTGTTTTTGTTCCATAAATGATGATTTTCTGAGTAACATCATTTAAGAGAATGAAAAAATAATATGTTATGAACTATATATTGTTTATGCATTACATAAGTTTCAAATTAATATAATACAATATATAATGATATATACATAATTTATATAGGTTTTCTCTAGAACTTTTTTTTTTTAATTATTTCTAATGTATCGACAACCAATAGTATTAAAAAGTATCATACATACATAAATTGTAAAAAAAAAATAAACAAAATATAAGTAAAACAAAAAGTATAGATAATTTAGATTGATTTTTTCTATCTTCACTTGAAAGATTTTTCGGCAAATAACTATATGTGAATTTTTTTTTTCTTTCTATTCATTATTTGAAATAAATTTATCCCATCGTATCGCTATTTTCTTTATTCTATTTCTAAATGGACATTCTTGAAAGAATTCAAATGATATTGTCAAAATTATTTTGAAAGATAATTGTTTTTTTATATCACAACCTTAGAACTTAAAATTATGATGTAAATTTAAATTTTCTTTCTCAATATATTTTATTAAATGAGAAATGATATACACAGAGTGATATTAAAAATACGATAAAATAAATGATGATGTATTATTATGTTATTTAGCTACGGTATAATATTTTTTAATTTTATCTAAAGTGATTTAATTTTTCAAAGTGCACTATTTTGTGATTATGTAAATGAAAATTATCTTTCTATGTACATGTATAGTTTAAAGTTTCTATATAATAAAAAACGTTTTATTTTTAATAAGACTTATTGCAGATATTTAAATGCATTTTCACGTTTAAATTTTTCATTTATCATTTTGATGATAGACACATATATATTTCAACTCATATAAAAACGGAAAGTATGTTTTCAAGAAAATAAAATTGAATGTTAAATTTGTTGGTTAAGCTCATTATTACTTTATTTCTCAAACAATTAAGTTGGTCTTGTATTTTCTAAATTAATCATAGTTTATATTTTATTATACTTATTACATATAATATAATAAACACAATAAAATATGGTGGAAATATTCCGATGAACAAGATATAATGAATAGGTTATTATCATTTTTTGTCAAATATAATCCAAAACAATTGTCTCATTGTTGACACTTAGTCTTGAACATATATGTGAATATTATCATAAGATAATACATATATGTTTTCATGAATAAGATATAATGGACATTTTGTTATAATTTATTGTGTCAAATATGCATATCTAAACAATAGTCTCGTCGACATAGTATCATAGACACATAATCTTGAATATATATGTGAGTATATGATATAGACAAATAATCGTGGATATTATATGATAGAAAAATACATATATGATCAAATGTTCATATATGATACATACACTAAATTCTCATTTTAATCTTCAATTCATTAAGATTATAGAATTATGATTTACACAAAACTTACTTTTAAATTTTACAAAAATTATTTATAAAATTTCATATACCTAAATTCAAAAGAACAATATATGATGAATATGTTTTTATGGATAAAACCTCGTAATTTCGATATTCTATATGGAATATGGAAAATGAAATATTTCTGTGAAACCGGATAAACAATTATTAGAGTTGTCTATGGTAAACTATCTACAATAGATTATCCGGGTGTGAATAAAAAATAGTAAAGTAGATATCAAAACAAAAAGAAAAAAATTCTTATTCATAGTACAAAAAATATTATTTATTTTATGTAGAAATTTTGAAATGAGTAAAGAAAAGAAGTGGTGCCGATGTAATGATAATAAAAAGAAGATAAAAGAAAAATGATAATGTGTTATTTAGTTTGAAGTATAATAGGTTTTAAACATACTTTATTTTTTTAAATGCATTTTTATAATATATAAGTGAAAATTTTGTTTTTTATGTAAACGACTCTATTTATATATACATATTTTTTATATATATAAAAGAAGAAGATTTTTCTGCAGCGTGATGACATGTGGCGTCAGCAGTAAACGACATGTGTCTCCTTAATTTTAAGGCCATCGTATTTTCATCTCTCTAACTATTGTTGTTAATGGCCGTGTACCTTTCTGCATTCTAATTAGTTTCGTTCTCGACAGTGGAGAACAATCTCACCTGCTCTTTACAAGTTTCAACCTAAAAATTTGCGTTCTCGCCTCTTTGTCTTCTCGTTCTTTCGCCACCTTGCTTTCTCGTCTTATCCACTTCCCACGATTACAACTCTCAGCCTCTTTTCCGTACAATCTTTGTTATCCCGAAAATCATCATTGTTCATTCATGTTTTAGGAATGTAATCCTTTGGTTTTGATTTAGCATCATCCAAATATTACATTGAAGAGAAAGAATCAAATAAGTTCATTTTTGTTGTCTTTTGTCGTGCTTTGTTTCTACTATGTAGCCTCCGAATTTCGAAGAGAACCCGCATCATCGGATTTTCAAGCTTTCCTTTGTTTTTGCCTTCCTATTTAGTCGGTAAAACAATTTTCATTTTTCCCAATCTCTTTCTCAGATCTGTCTCAAGTTTTAAGTGTATAGCAGTCATTTACGATGGAGCAAGGAACTGTTCCGCGCCGATAAATCTCATGGTTTTCCTCTTTTACCGTCCCTCATTTTTTAGGTTTTTGTTTTTTTCTCATATATTTGAGCTGAGATTTCAATTGTTAGTTATTGGAGTTTGTATAATTTGGTACCTTTGAGGTTTATGATCTGTAAAGTTTACACCTTTCCCATACATTAGAATAAGCAGAGTAATATAAGTTCACCTCTTGCTGTTTATTTGATTATAGTTCTGATTTTGTATCAAACATTCCGATGAAACGAAAGATAGAAAAACATCGAGAGAAAGTGCTTCGGTGTGACAGTGTCTTAAAAAAGAACCCATTTGTCCAGGCGGTGTCATCTTCGAAGTCGAAGATTAGTAAGAAGACAAACATTATAGAAACCAAAACACCTAAACAAGTCCAAAAGGTAAGTAAGAAAATTGAATTGATCATATGATTTTCTTGATGTAAATTTGTATTGTTTCGAAGTTTTTGTCCTGGGAGCTTATTTTTGATATGATTTCCCCATTTTTGTAGAATTTTGATGACGATTCTGTAATGATGGACTTGTAGGGTGATGATAACAAATGTTTGTTTTGTGAAATGTTTAATTTTTGTAACTCCGTCTGATTCCTTCTTTTACCAGTTTCTTTGGGTAGAGGTGTTAAGATTCAACGTTTTCTTTGGTTTAAAAACTTGCAGGAGAACATGAAGATAATGTCTCCTCTCTTGTCAAGTTGTTGAGTTTCGTTGTTCCATTGGAGAAAGTTATCTAGTTTTGAGACTCTGTGTGTGTAAGATGGCGGTAAACATTTTTCTGGATGTACAGATTTCAAAAATGACTTCAACTATTCCAGAAGTAGAAGTTGATCTTGCATGATGCTTAGACAACCCTACAGCTGAAAGTCACGAGGTAAAAAATCTTTGTTATGAATTAAGTCTCACAAATCTGATGAGCTAGCGTTATCGTCTTATGTGCGAATATTTTAGATTGACTTCGCTCATGTTTATTATATTGCAGGATATGTTGGCTGAAGCTGTTGTTCCAGAAATGCAGAAAGTTTACAAAACTGAGTTAGGGCCTCCTTTAACTATTGATGGAGATGCAATCATTGAAGACAACGCGGGTCTTGTGAGGGTATATAAGAAAATATTTAATGGGAAGAGTGCGTACTTTTTTGGAATGGGCAATGGTAGCGAAGGTGAAGATGAGTCAGACGTTGAAAATAAGTGTATGAGACTGGGAATAAGTATGCTCTCTGTTTTAAAAACTGCATTGGTGAAGAGTTAGATTTCATGTTGTTGAAATCTTCCTACTGCAGGACTACAAGAATAACAAAGAAGGTAACCTGCATGGTATTAAATAATCGATCTACAGAAAAGGCACTACAAAAGATAGAGACAAAGGAAAAGTATAAAGGGAAAGTATCCACCGAAATTGACAAGTATTTCATGATTTTTAAATGTATTGAAAATAATGCATGTTTGTCGAAATATCATACACACACTTTTGTTCTTACTATGTTGTGATATTGTCTCACCAGACGACTTATATATGTTCTGTTTTAACATTGAGTTGATTTTAAAATTATCAATTTTGAGTTTGTAAGATTGAGTTTTTAACATTTTACATTCTACACGAGGGAAGTGAGAACTGAGAACGGTTACTCTCAGCTTTGGAATAGTGTGATAGTCCATGCGTTGACAAAGATCTTTGGTGTGTTTCGGTAGATTTAACTGATTAAAATGCAAAGTCCATTATCCTTTCTTATCGGATTTCTTTTAGAGGGATGTATTGGATTGAGAGTTTTAGGGGATTTTCTTAAAATCACCTGTTATTCAACTAATAATTTTAAAATTTCGTTATAAATCATGTGTTATTGAACATTGAATTCATATATAATCAATTTAATTGACCTGAAACCTCATGTTATTCAATTAAACAGTTATAAATCTTATATCAAATCTACTGTTATTGAAAGCTAAACAAGAATTTGGAAAAGAACCTGGTGATGAAGATTGTAGGAGACTTGACCCATGTTTTTAGGGGAGTGTATTGGATTAAAGGGTTGAGAGAGTTTTAAGTTTGCTGGGATTTGAGTGGGATTTGAAGATTTTTTGGTGATTTGGGTAGAATTAAAAAAAAAAAAAAAATCTATTGGTGATTTAAGAATCTTTGGATAAGTTTTTCTATAAATTTCAGAATTATTTAGGTGATTAAGTCTAAAACATTAATTTTGCCACGTCCTTCACAATTGGCTTCTCTTCGTTTCAAGAATAGAAATCTCGCAAATAAGAAATAACCACTTGTGATTATCAAACATTCAAACCTAAAAGAAATAATTTTCATTGTTGGGACAATAAGTTTCTTGTACCTTCAAGCATCTCCGAGGCAGAGGTTGAAGAAGCTGAAACTTCTGCAGCAGCAAACCGAAATCGTAAAACTTTTTAAAGACAAATCAACGGATCGTTCCTGAAGGATTTTTCAATTCAATTGTCATAATTATCTCCTCCTGATTTAGTGCGCAGATATTATTCGATGAAATGCGTGATACAAATATTTTTCTCGTACATGAATTCTGGCAAAAGTAGGAACAAGATTGAGCTTTGAAAACAAACTTGTTCATAGATTGTTTAATTACGTATAAAAAAATCTTTAACAAAAGTCGAGTAAAAGAGAAACACACCAAGCTAAACCATATACAACTGAAATTAAGACTCTGATACATCAATACACATACGAAACAACAACATTATGTCATATATGAGCTGTCTTCTTTCTCTGCATTCCATTTGGTTTGATTGTTTCATTCTATTTTTTCAAAGATTCTTCAACTTGGGTTTAAGAAATCTACACAAGAAAAAATAACTGAAATTTGTTAATTTCACTTATTAAAAGAAGAGTAGACAAGAATAGAACAAACAGTCTCTTCATTGTCTCTTCGGCAAGCATGTGATACTCCTCGCTGTTTTAATAATACTTATGTATATAGCTTTCCATATTATTCTCACTTTCATTCAAACTACTATTGTTAATTGTTCATATCTTTCTTTATTTTTTTTTCAGTCTCATCATCACGTGTACAATGATTTTAGATTCTGGTGGAATCAAGTAAATAGTTTGGAATGTTTTGTGAATTTATAAACATATGATACGATAGATCTTTTTTTTCCTAATCTGCTTCTAGAAATATCTAACTCCAATTTCTCTGCAGTAATTTTCTATCAACAAAAGACGAGTTGCATTGCTCACATCAACCCGGAAAGGGTACAAACAACTTGAGAAAATCTCTCATAACAATAACACATTAAAATAATGAAAGAAAAGAAAAAAGGAAGCTAAAACAGCAAATAGAATCAGAAATGACTGGAGAATAAGGTAACGCAGACAAAGTTGCATCAGCATTTTTTGAATTACAAGACACAACTTGAAAGAGTAAAGTACCTCCTCCCTGATAGACCTCCCAAAACCATCTGGACCTTTGTTCATATTTTGGCTTTTAGGACCACCACTTCTAGCAAAGTTAAGTGTAACATGGTCTGCAAATAACAATGACAGATAAAAATGAAACTACGAACATATCAAAATATAAACATGTTACCATCAAAACTACTGCAAAACATAGTTCTATAACATTTTCGAACTAAATCTACAAAACCTCCATCTCTCACTTTCTTGCAAATGAGCTTAATCTCATCCAAAGATGTTTCATTCAGCATTGAAATCGAGTTGAGATTCTCATTGGCTTCCATGAGTTAACTCAGTTCTATATGATATTCAAGAATCATCATTAGAGAGTAGAGAATTCTTCATTAACTATAAGAACAGGCTAAACCCAGTTCCTCAAAAATTCAAAATTTAACTTTGTTCTTCACTTGCACCAATTAAAACAAAGAAACCTTACCAAGAGTGATTTGAGGAGTAGACTCATTGCCAGCAGAATTAGCTATTTCCTCCGCCTCATGAAGCATCTGTTTCACCTGAGACTGCCGTGACAAAACTTTCCGATCACCACCGCTTTCACCGGAACTTGACTCCACGCATCGGAAGGATCCGAGAATTAGATTGAAACAGAGCAATCGCGGGATTGCGACGGAACGAGGAAAAGAGATTTACACGATTTCTTAATCACTGATCTCAAATTCAGGATCCCGAATCTCGAAGCCTAGATCAAACTCACCCAGAAAACGAAATGCTTCTTCAAAAGCAGCAGAGAAGAAAGCGATATATCGAAACTCACCCAACAAACGAAAGGAAAAGGTATTCGTTTATAGAAGAAGAAAGAGAAACTCAGTTAGTGTGTGCGTTATGTCTGTTATAATCAAAAGAAATATGCAGAATTCATAGAAGAAGAAGAGTAGAGAAAGGAGAAACTGCAATTTTTTGTTATATGTGTTTTTTTCTTTCTGAAACTCTCCCCAAATACCTGTTTAAAAGTATGTATTCTATAATGACTATTTTTAAACTAAAAACATGGGTCAAGTCTCCTAAAATCTTCATCACCAGGTTTTTTTCCAAATTCCTGTTTAACTTTCAATAACAGTAGATTTGGTATAAGATTTATAACTGTTTAATTGAATAACATGAGGTTTCAGATCATTTTAAAATGATTAAATATGAATACAATGTTCAATAACACATGATTTATAAAGAAATTTTAAAATTATTAGTTGAATAAGAGGTGATTTTAAGACAACCCCCTAAAACTCTGAATCCAATACATCCCTCTCAGAACAATACTGAATGGAATCTTATTAGATTTTCACATTCTAGAAAAATTGAAAACATAAATAATCTCATTAAGATTTGTATGGATCTCACATATTTTCTCCATGAGAATAACTACTGACTCGTAGAATATGTTCGTAACCGAAAGAGAGAGACCTAAAATTTTACCTTTCATGTATATTAGAAGATCCATGAGAAAATAGACAGAACTTTATTTAATATTCCCCCATCTTTTACCCTTATGAGTAGATGCTCAAAATTTTGATATAGAAATTATTTGAGAAATAATCTATAGATGTCGGAATAACATAAGATTAACTAATTCATCCTTTGCCCCACATCTAAGACATGATCCATCCAACCGCAATATTTTTTTACAATTTTTTTTGCAGATGGGGACCAACTAAGCTTTGCTAAATCAAATGCTACATCTTCTTTGATATTTTTAGAACCCAAACCTTACTTTTTAGTATGGTAACACTTGGTTCCACAATCTCCTAGTCTATATTTGAGAAGTAATTTGTTTATGTTGCATCACCACATTCATTCTAAGAGAAAAATTATGACATGGTCTATTGAAAATGTGACATGATTTCAATTTTATTATGACATTTATAATTTTAATGGTAAATATTCTAATTTTTGATAAGATTTTTAAAATAAAGCAATAATCAAATTTGACTACATACCATAAATCTTTTAGTCTATATTTGAGAAATAATTTGTTTACGTGTCATCATCATATTCATTCTAAAAGAAATATTATGACATGGTTTCAATTTTATTATGACACATATAATTTTAATGATAAAGATTCTAATTTTTAAAATTAGGCAATAACCAAATTTAACTACATATTATAAATTTTCCGATATTTATTTTTTGTTTTAAATATTTAGTTCAAACTAGATAATAAAAGGGAAAATTGCCAAATAATACCCAAACTTTTCAGTTTTGGCCAAAAAATAC
>OVBI01003034.1:0-15004 GCA_900406495.1 Sisymbrium altissimum
ACGAATAATTACTAAGAGAAATGAAGCATTTGATGTTAGAGGGCAAAAAAGGAGTTTCTCATATAGAAAAAAAGGTAAATGTACCCCGAGAGCAAAAAGTGACTCATATTGAAAGCACATCTTATAAAAGTGACTGAATTTGTAATATTCTCTATATTTATCAATGTTTTTAATTTATAAAAAATTACAACTTTCTATGCATAAAGTTAATTTATTTGATTTTTATAACGATGTATATTTGTATTATTTTTAATGATTGGTTAAAACAATTTATATTAAATATGAATTGGTATTTCCTATGTAAAAAAACTAAAAAAGTATAAATAATATATCTATATAATGAAACAAATGGATTATTTCTTAGAATAAATATATAGGATGTTTTTGATGTAAATATATGTCCATTTATAAGTATTATACTCCCTCCGGTTTTATAAGACTATCGTTTTAGACGTGTTTTTTTGTTGTTTATTATCTATCGTTTTAACATACCAATGTAAGTTTTCCAAAATAATTCCTAAATTAGCCTTATTTAATGAAACAAAAATCATTGTAAATAACTCCTCATTGAATAACTCGTCATTGAATTACTGGTTCAACACAGCCAAACAAATTGAAGAAATTGAATACATAAATCAATTCAGTCTATTGTTCAAAGGAAAAAAATGGAAACTCATACAGCAAAAACCCCGAAAGTAGAAGAAGATGAAACAAATCCTGATGTGCAAGTCAAAAAATCCAGCAACAAATTCATCCATGCTTTCAATATCAACAAACTCCATCACCAAGATGACTTGCAACTGACAAAGAAAATCAAAACTGAAAGTGAAGTCAATCCCAAATTCTTTCATGCATTCGATCTTAACAAGCCAAGCAATGAAGAAGAAGAAACACATCATAATCAGGAGATTGAGAATCCCATATTGAAGATGCTTATAGTGTATTGTCCATTCATCGGAGTCATTTCTAAGAAACCTGTCCCCAAGTAATACTTTTTCTAGATGTGCTGTTCTTTTCCTATTTTTAATCATCAATAAAATTGTAATCAGTCTATTCGATTGCATTTACTAGTTGTCCTTATTCTAAGTAAAACCAAATTCGATTACAAGTCCACTAAACATATACCTTAACGTATGCTCATAACTTAACCTATGATCCATCTAGATACGAAGCAAAACGAATCAAGACATGAATAAAGAAGCTAACATGCCATTAAACATCAATCCCACTGTTCTTGTACTCAACATTGACACACCATCTGATCTGATCCCCGAACCTGATAAAGAACAATATAGAACACACATTTTTGAAAGTAATCATGAGATTGAGTATTCCATAATCAAGATGCTTACAGTGTATTGCTATTCATCTGAGTAACTTCTACAAAATCTGTCTCGGGCTAGTACTCTTTCTAGTTCTGATTTTTTTTTTCTATTTTGGATCATCTATAAAATTGTACTCAGTCTAGTCGTTTGCATTTAGTAGTTCTCCTTCTTCTAAGTAAAAATCAACTCGATTATAAGTCAACTAAACAGATAACTTAACAAATGCTCTTAACTTAACCTATGATACATCTAGATTGCCATAAAACGAATCAAGAAATGAATTAGGAAGCTAACCTGTCATTAAACATCACTCCTAATAAACTTTCTGATCTGATCCCCGTACCTGATAGAGAGCAATATAAAAGACACATTATTGAAAGTAAAACATTATGGAAACAAAATGAAAACCTCTTGAAAACGTTAGCTAACCTTAATCTCTTAATTGATTGACCACATTGTTTATAATTGAAGGATCACATTTGATTTGTCTCGGAAGCAGACCCTCTCGTTCCAAGGCTTCCTTTTTCATGTGTGGGATCTTGTAATTATTAGATCCTCCAATCCTCATTGTCTCTTGCATACAGAGTTGCAGAATTAAGAATATGTGGTTTATCTTCCTAGCTGGATACTCTTCAAAAGCTGTATTCACTGTATTTATAAGCTGATCAATATTCTTTGGAGAAACCTTATGTTGCAGGGCTTGTATTGCCCGGGCTTGTATTGCCCTAAAGAAACCAAGGTCTAGAACATTCATATCCGGTGAATTAGGCGGTTGACACATCAGTCTGATATCAAATCCATTCTGTGAAGCCTACTCTTGAAATTCTGTATCCATTGGAGAGACATGAGTCCTAGCATTATCCTGCTGAATGTAGATTATTTTTCCTTCATCTTCAATTGGCCACTTCTCACGAATCGTAGGTATAACATCTTCCAGCAACATTTTTCTAACATCCTCTCTTTTCATTGACGTAACTGGTTTGATCTCCATTGTTCCAGCTTCTCTATTTCTACTCCTCCTTTGAGCAGGCTGAAGTTTGACGAAAGGAAACACACCTATCTTTCCAGAGAAAGTCTCAACTCCTTCACCATTGAACCTTGGCCTAGCCATTGCAACTAGCACCATGATTTTCCCAATAAAATTCTTGCTTTGACATGTCCTTTTAGGCTCATCTTCTTCAGGTAGAAGGTAGTAGTTCTCGGTTTTCTTGGTCATATAGAACCACTTTTCATCAATATGTACAGTGTTGTACATATCAATAAACTGTGGTTCATGACTCAAGCTTTCAGGGTCCCACATATTCACATAAAACCTTAGCCTTGCCACCTTATTCTCTTTTTTCAGATGTGGTTTCGGAGCATTATAATGCCTCCTCATCAAACTTTCTTTGACATTCTTATAGACAGTTGAGTGACTATCTCCTAAAGCTTCAGCTAGCGTCCTCAAAGTTGTCTTTCGATGTAGAGGAGTGTCCAGAACACGTTGGAGATCTATCTGAATCCTCTTGTAACCACATTTGTTCTTTTTTTTTTAGAAATGTCAACCAATGCACCAATGGAGTCTCCTTTGCTTGTTTTCAAATTCTCTGAACCGTTCTAATATGTATGGAATGCAAATTTGCTACTTCTTTCACAGCCTGTCTACCTAATTTCCCTCTATCACTCCTTTCAAGCAAAGAATTATAAACTGCCCATCTATCATGATTACTGTAGTCCTTACTTGTAGAGATACCATTTGCATTATCTCCTATTCCAAATCATTTTATTTGTATAAGTAGACATATGCATTATCATAACACAATGCTAGACCAATTTCTAAGTTCGCAAATACTAACTGCACGTTCCAGGTTAAAGATACATACCGTGATGTCCATTGAATTAATTTTGAGTACCCCCGATTCTCGTTTTCACCTGCTATAGATTGAAATTGAAGAACCACAGATCAACAACTCTGTAAAATATTTCAATCATAAGCGTAAGAACACATCGTGTTTACCAGCATAAATACCTTCTCCAACAAATGGGTGTTCGGTATCATGGTCTTCATTGGTTTTTATCCAAAAAAGAAGTAACATGAGAGTATGAGAATAAAATATCACATCATGATTCATAAAATCCAGAATTAGAAGAACGAAACATACATACCGTGATGTCCATTGAATTGATTTTGAGTACCCCCATTCTCGTTTTCACCTGCTATAGATTGAAATTGAAGAACCACAGATCAATAACTCTATAAAAAATGTCAATCACAAGCGTAAGAACACATCGATTTTAATAGAATAAATACCTTCTCCAACAAATGGGTGTTCGGTATCATGGTCTTCATTGGTTTCTGTCCAAAAATGAAGTAACATGAGAGTATGAGAATAACATATCATATCATGATTCATAAAATACAGAATTAGAAGAACAAAAGAGTAACTTAATAGTCAATACAGTTACAGTTAGAAGAACGACAGAATACAGTTAACGAAGGGACCTTGAGTTTCTTCATACAAGGTGTGAACAGTTGCACTTTCAGAAAATTGTAAAACTGTTACAGCTACAGCTTCACTTTCCAGATGTCCTTGTGCTTCTGTAGACGCAAACAGAGAAGCAACTTTGTCTATGAAATCAAAAGAATGGGTTTCATTGTTAGTAGGTGAAAGGTTTAAATCAAATGTAACCATGGAAGATGAATAGAAAATGGTCTTGTTTTAATCAAAGTTAGCCATGGAGTACTATAGTGCACGAGTAAAAGTTTTGAATTTCAATATTTGCCTCCATCTGAATTGGTTAATTTATTTCCCTCCAAGTATTAATTGGAGTACTAAAAAAATTTGAGTCATCCATTCACTATGAGGAATATTAAGAGGCCATTGACGGTCTTAAAAGTAATTAAGGGATAATGTGAAAATGCAACAATAACATTAAATGTATACGTAAAGAAAATGTGTTTGACAAAACAGGTAAATCTAAAAAAAAATGCAATAATCTCAATGTTATGCGTATCAACCGTATGGTGAATCATTTGTTCAAACCAGTTAGTAATACGGAATATAGATATCTTAAGCATGTCAAACTTGGAAAGTGACAAACAATTTTAAATGGACTAAGAAGCAAAAAGTTACACCAAATGATTAAAGAAACACAACAGATCATTAAACTAAAGCAACTAAGATCTGAAATGTAAACCATTCAAAAACATAGATAGACAAAGTATCCAACAATCATATGAACAATCCAAATGACAATTTTTTTAAACCTAATTTAGAACTAGAAATATCATCACCAATCATTCCACCATGCAACAGTCAAATGCAGTTTGACTACACAAGTAGGAAAAGAGAAAGAGTTTAAACCGAAATGTATTGCTTACCGCCTTAGCCAGCTTCTTAATCAGACACATTGGATTCCTGGTCAAACTTCTACAGAACCTAGACACAATTTAAAACAGAGAAATGTCAGAACAAGACATCCATTACATCAGCTCATCTACGGTTTCTAAGTCATTAAAATCCATGTTACCTTATGGGAATAGGAGCAAGGAAGAGCTTCACGATATCATTAGTCGACATCCTCCAACACATTCACTATTTATCAATTTTGGAAAAAAACTTTCAGGATCATAAAATAAAATCAGAAATTCAGAAGATTGAGAGTGGAGAACTCATCATGATTAGCACTCTTGTACGAGAAGCGAAAGACACAGAAGACCGCAATCGTAGAGCAGCACTGATAAGTCCCAGCAACGAAAGAATCGATATCATCTGCAAGAAATATCTTCAATTCATTATTTGCTTCCTCTTTCCGTCTCCCGTTTTTAAGCAAGACCATCACATATTCCTGCAAGCAAAATAAACTTCCGTCTCAACCGAATTTCTAAGAGACTTCTTAGCATCACAAGAGCATTAAGGCGTACACTAACACCTCAGCAACCCTAACTAGCTAACAAAGAACACGAACAAACACCATCAATTACTAAAGCTTCCAACTTGAAACAAAGACGAAATCGATGTGTAGAATCACACCATTCACCAACTCAAACAGTGCATATCATATTCAACCTTAGATTAATTCCTAATTTCTTGAGAGGATTGAATCTACAATTGAGAAAAAATCGTGTTACAAGAATGTCATCCGTGTAATCACCCATATGGAGATTAGCGAATCGTGAAGGCGTTGGAGTTTTTTGTATAATAAAATATCAAAAGAAGATTACGTATTCGAAGCTCCCACTTACTCAAAAGCATCATCTAACATTAAGAAAAACCAGCCTAACCTGATTTCCAAACATACATAATCCCCACTCTTGCATATCTTCGTCAGCGCATATCTCATTCATCTGAAACATGTACCCCTAGACATCACCAAACATTGCACAAACAGAAATATAAGATCAAACTTAAAGAATGTGATAAAAGCTACACTCATGCCTGATTCTAGCAGTTATCAACAATAGAAAGCAAAGCTTCTTGGCCATATTCATCATCATCTGAATCATAAAGCTTATATGCTTTCCGTTTCGTGTTCCCTTTGTCTATAATCTTCGTCTTCTCTTTGTAAAATCAGAGAGAAGAACATCCAAACCAATAACTTAGGTATTTGCAAAACGTGAGCACCCACTAATCTGTTTTAAATTTTCTTGAGCACCAGGGTTGTTATGCATATCCGGATAGTACTGTCCATCAAAAAATTCAACTGAAATCGAAGAAATAGAAAGCACAGTAAAAGAGAGACAAGTCTGATTAAGGTATAATCTTGAAGAGTAACCTTCCGATCGAGTTTTCTATATGCGCTCTTTATCTCCTTAAAGGTGGTAGTGATCTGTTGCAGTGGCCATGGTGACCAGAAGAAGCTCGGAGATCTGAAAATTGAAGATCGAGAAAGATGTCGGATAAGAGAGGGAGAGATGTCAGAGAAGAGAGGGAGAGATGCCGGAGAAGAGAGAGATATGTCAGAGAAGAGAAGAAGAGATGCCGGAGAAGAGAAGGAGAACATGCATTTGAGTGGATTTTCGAAGAAGCTAAGTTTTTTTTTTTTTTTTTTTTTTTTTTTTTTTTTTTGGGGGGGGGGTTTTTTTTTTTGGGGGGNTTTGAGCTGGGAGAAAGTTTAATTTGTGTCATTAATGATTTATTCGTAATTGTATAAACACAATTGTAATTTCTTGTTTTTCATGACGTTAGTGTAGTCTTTCTACACTTTTTCTTAATATTCGCGAATTTGCCTAAAATGACAATCTTACAAATACAGAGGGAGTATGAATTAGCATTTATGTGCACCTACACTAATTTATAAGGATAAAAATATTTGTACCAGTTTTTTGTGTTGTTTTTGGAGAAAAAATCGTTATCTTGAGTTCTGAGATTGGAATTTAGTCTATGATTTACTAAACTGTTATTTCTTGTTCTTTTGTGCTTCTACGGTTACAACAGACAAAAAAATAAAAATTCGAATCCAGCCATTATGAACAACGCATGAACAACCAAGCTGCAGTTAGTAAATTAACTTTTGAACTTCCAAGACTACAACAGTAGATGCAACAGTTACAACAATAGTGTGCATGCCATTTGGGACATAGACATGCGTTATGCCATCTACCAGTATTAGACTGCCATTTGTCCACCAACCACCTAAAAATAAGATTACAAGATCAAGCCTTAGTTGATTACATTGGTCCATAAACACTTGTTCCACGGTATAGCTGTAGAGAGTCTGATGGAGCACTTTGAAAATTTTGAAGAGATGTGCAGAACCATTAGCTCAAATGGGGTACCTCTGATTTCCTCAAGTTCAAGCTATTCTCTTTCTCTTTAGAAGAAAAAGCATTAAGATGATTCAAGTTTGGCGGCTGAGTTACCGATATTCCATATCATCTTCCATGTCATCAGCTCTTATTTGCCATGTCATTATGGGTCCTGCCTTTCTGTCTTCCCATTATGGGAATTAGGGTTCTTCTTCTATCTCCTGGTTCTTCTTCTATCTCCTTGTTCTTCTCGATCTACCTTTTTTATTATTTTTATTCATCAGAGATTGTCATCTATCACCTTATTCTTATTTTTCTCGATCTACCTTTTTCCTTATTCTCATTCATCAGAGATCGGGGAGATCTTATGGATCCGATAATTATTGTTTCTGGTAACTGGGTAAAAAAAAAAACAGATATGTATTCAATGCCGACGGTAGAGGGTGTAGAGTTGTGCATATAGATGGGAAAACAACACTAGACGAACTTTCGAAGATAGTACTCGATGATTACGGATTGAAAGAGTTGAGCCATCAGATTCAGCTGAGCTACATGTTCTCGAATAAAGCTTTGAAAACAATGGTGTATGATACTCCACAAGTTTACCTCTCTAACACTTGACAGTTGCATGTTTTTTAAGCCTCAGAAAAATTGAACAGTTAGACTTCGTATGGATTTTACGGAGAATAAAATAGTCGGAATGACGGAGTGAGAGAGAAGAATAAAAGGTTATTCAGATTGGACATAATGCAAGAACTTGTCCAATATAGAAGTTTTGTGTGGATTTTTTGTATTATGGCTGAGTTATGGATTTTGTTTACAATATGACTGAGTTATATAATTAGGATACAACTGAGTTATGGATTTTGTTCATATAAGTCAACCATCAAGTGTAATGTATATCGCGACATTTCGTATTCTAGGGCGGGAAAATCAGCTGAATTATTGATATTTCCGTCCAAAAGACGAAAGGTCGCGATATACATTACACTTGACGGCTGAGTTACAGAAACTTCACGGCTGACTAAGGATTTATGATTTAGGGTTTAATGTATGTTATAAATTAAAGTATATGATTTAGAGTTTCAACTGAAACAAAGTATACACATTTAATTGAAAACACATTGTGTATGAGTTTATTGTATATGATTTTGGGTCTCAACTTATATCTATAGGTAAAGTTTGAAGTGTTTATAAGACAACATATATTTGAAGATCAAGTTAGAGTCTCAAGTTGTAAATTGAAGAAAATATACAAATGCAGTTGATTTATATTCATTTGATATTAATATAATTAGCTTAATTATAAATTTATAAGTCTAAGTTATAATTTTTTAAGTCTTAAATTACATTTTCAACTATAGGGTATTTTTGAGGTTTGACTGAGTTATTTAATTATGATACGGCTGAGTTATCTGAACGAAATGGCTGAGTTACAAATGACACGGTAAAGTTATTTAAATGAAATAACTGATTGGTAAATCACGCAAACTTCTTGATCATATCATCTCTTTCTTAAATATAAATTTTTATGTCTTAAATTACATTTTCGATTTTAGGGTATATATGTTTGAGGTATGACTGAGTTATTTAAGTATGATACGGCTGAGTTATCTAAATGATAAGGCTGATTTATCTAAATGACACGGCTGAGTTACGAATTTTGTTTACAATATGGCTAATTTATAGATCTTCAGTACGTCAAACTCTTTCTCCAACCGAGCAACATTAACTCTCAGCTCCGACATATCTTTGTTCATGTCACTTGTCACTGACTTCATATCATCAACTTCTTCGATCAAATACTCATTTATCCATCTGAGTAAATGTCTCTGTTTTCAGAAATTTCATCAGATCTAATTATTACACACTTATTGATTTCAAAACATGCCAAATAAGAATTAAAACTAACCTTTGTATGCATATTTGGCACAGTAATTAAACAATCTTCCTGGATTTTTAGTTGTTCCATATGTAAATATACCCGACGGTTCACCACACCAACACTATTTTGGCATTTCTCTCTCCATATTATCACCTTGCCTGTTTAATTTTTGTGCAAAGAAATCCTATTAATTTCAACAAAAGTTGATAGAGGCAAAATCAAAATTCACTTACCTGAAATGCATGATGAGATCGGGTTAGACGAAGAAGATGTTTTTTAAAAACATTTAGAACCCTAATCGCAACTTTTACAGAGGAAAATAACTTTAATTGTTACACGTCTCGAGATTAAAGAAAACGTATGGCTGAGTTACACATCTCGAGATTATACATATCCGCACGCCTAGTATAGAAACACGAAACGTCGCAAGATACATTAATACGGTGGAGTTTATTGGTTTAGTGAGGATTGCCTCACACAATAAAGAGCACAAATCAACTTGTGATTGTGTCTAGTATTGACCCAACAAGAACTCATTTCAAGAATAGAGAAACCAACAATACAACTCGCATGAACTAGAGAGTAACCGAGTGTATGTGGTCCTTTAATGTCTAACGGAAGAGTTTAACTGAGTATGTGAGACATGAACTGGATGGACAAGCAATGGTCTGTCCTTTAGGACAGGCCCAAACCGTGTAACTCTTCCTCGCTACATGTTTGTATGATTAACTAAACAAGAGTAAAGTAGAGAAGAACTACACAGATTGTAATCTAAGAACTTGTCACTCTTTTATTCATGTAAATGTGTGTGTTAAATACATTGCCTACTGCTCTAATTTATAGAGGAGAGTGGTGTGGCTGAGTTTCACTAAGATACGAGCTATAGAAAGTGACATTAAGAGTGCGAAGGGAAGCAAGTTCAAGGTTGAAAGTAACAGGTCTTCAAACGGCTCTCTCCACTTGTTCTCTTAAGTTCACATGTGACCTTATCTTTCTTCCAGCTTTATTTCATGTGGTTAATAATTCAAATGACTTCTGGAGGGAAGTCACACACAAAACCACACGTGACTGATCCTTGGGCCCATCTGAAGTTGGCGCCCATTTGATTTGAATTCCATTTGGTCACCAACTTCACACATTTGGGCTTAGATCTCTCTTCTTTCTTTCACAGCATGTTGGGCCATTGTGCAACGTCTTTCTCTTCATATATTGGGCTTGACTGGAGTTCTTCTTTCTGTCCAACTTCAGACTGTATGGATGGCCCTTTATTGTCTTGGAGAGGAAAGCTTTGGCGGTTCATACTTAACTGCTGGATTAAGTCGCCATGGTCTGGCGGTTCATCTTTGGTCACCAGCTCCAACCGCTGGCTCCTTCTTTAGTGTGAGGCTCTTCTTTGCTCACTTCAATGCCTTCTTATGCAAGTCTAAGATTGCTTGCATCAAAAGTCTTCATCCCTTGCAACACACTTCATGACCATTTGATGAAGACACTTCTCATCTTTCACATGGAGATGCTTGGCCTTCACTTAGGTTTGGCCTTCTCATCTCCTCACTCTAATACCCTCCCTCAAGCTTGGACTGCTGGGACATCATGAGGGTTTATGGACCAAAGGCCAAGCTTGCAACACACAAATGACTACCTCATTAAAAACCTCACCATGGAAAATCACTTGGGACAAAACCATGATGAGGGAAAAAGAGTATAGCATTGTGGTGCATTGGTGATAACTATGACCTTGGTATGGACTGAACTTGAACCGGCTCCACTCCTCATTCCTTAGTCCTTCATGACTTGATGTGAATCATTTCCTTGTCAACTTGTACTTCCTTGAGGCTCTCATTGGTCTCTTTGAGGCTTTTATGGTCTCCTTTACCCTTAAACAAGTGATAAAGAAGAAGAGATTAAGTTTTTCCATAAAGAATATCAAAGAGAAACTTCACTTAACCAAATGAGGAATATCAAAGTCCTAAAGCAACAATTAGGAATTCATAGATAGCAATATCTAGCAAATTGGATTATAGATAGCAATATCTAGCAAATTGGATTCTAAGGCAATGGGTTAATGGAAAACATAATGGAATGTGAGTAGAGTTTAGAAACAGCCTTTTATTGGAGATTGACTTATGACTAGTCCTTTGAATGGACCTTGAGCTGAAGTCCTTTGTAATGGACTGTCTGCGGTCTTGAATTGGTTTGAGAACCGCCTAGGATCAATGGAATGGTCCATGATCTGAACTGATCTTATTGGGTGCGGTCCTTTTTCCTTTGGAACCGCCACAGAATCAATGGTTTACTAGGACTCGAAACCATTGGAAAGAGAATGGTTTATTACAACTAACAAACAGGAAGAGAACCAGTCACATCTGAGCTGATCCATCAACTTCCACCCAAAGGTCTTCATTGGTTCTAACTTCAGTATGCGCTTGCACCTCCAGGCAACAGACTCCTTCTGTCAAGCTGATCCATCGCTTTCCACCAGGCTCTTCACACCAGGTTCTTCGAGCTGGGGCAATCGGTTCTAACTTCAGATATGTTCTGTTCCCACATATTTAACTTCATGTCTCAATGAGACTATCATCATATCAATCATTTGAATCTGTGAACTTGGAACATCAAAGACAAAATCAGTGGTGGAACTTCCTAGTGAGGGCACACTCACGCTTGTGGAAGTTCCGAAAGTGCCAAAGAAGCAAACAAGAATGCATTAAACATGAGAATAAATGATGTGAGAGAGATTAATAACTAGAGATTATGAGCATATAAAAACAAGACTGAGAGTATGAGAATGAGAGGATAATGAGAGTATAAGTAACCAAAGTATAGAGAGTGTTAGAAGTAACCGGAGTATAATGGTAACCAGAGTATGATGGAGAATAGTGGATGGACAGAGTCTTGGTCTGTTTTGCGGAAGCTATAGTCAAGCCAGAGGGCTGATTAACAAACGCATTAGAACATCATGCTCAAGTATGCATCATGGCGGAGCCACAGTGTTGGTGAGGCATTCACTTCCCACCAGTTTACATGAACAAGAGAATCAAGGACAACTCACTTCAAGGGAGTTTCCTGCAAGCATTGTAACAAACACATCAAAGCGAACCACCCAAAGGTGGATTCTGAAGATTCAAACTTAAGCATAAGTATCCAAAGAGTATCAGATGTAACCAAGAGTGAGTGGATGATGGTGAGATGAAGAGTATAAGCAGAAGCATCTTCAGTCCATGACCTTCAATGTTCTATGGCTGAGCAAAACATCAAACCACAGCCCTAAGGCGTTCATGGTTGATCAACAATGCTGGTGAGGCAATAACCTCTCAGCCAGTCTTCCATTACATGGATGCAAGGACATGCTCCTTTCAAGAGATTCCTGCAACTTTAACAACAACAACAACTCATTAAGAGATTAGATCACACAAAGGTGATTTCTGGAGAAAAGAACAAGAGTCAATGGAACACAATTCTTTGCCCATCAACCAAGTTCAAAGGCCATAAAGGCCAAGAGAAGAAAACCTTTTCACAAATGGTTTGAAAACCTTTTCTTTCAAAGAAATCTTGCAAGGCAATTTTTTAAAAACAATTTTCTAAGAAATTAAAACCTTTTCAAATGGCTTTACTAAGCCAAGAGTTCATCAAGAACTGATCCAAAATAATTTTAAAATACTTTCCAGAGTTTTTAAAATACTTTCCAAAACATTTTCATAAAGAAAATCAATTTCCAAAATATTTTAAAGCTTGTAATAACCAAGAAAATTACTGAAAATAATTTTTAAAATACTCTGGAATATTTGAAAACATTTTTCAAAGATAGAGCTTGATCTAAAGCATTTTTCAAAAATAAAATCCCCTTTAAGGAAGAATAAAACAATTTTGGAAGCAAGAGAGAAAAATTCCCAAAATCCTTTTTCAAGAGTTTTTCAAACTCAAAACAATCTTTTAATCACTCTCTTTCCCTCAAGCATAGATTTTTACAGACTTAATAGCCCAACCTTATTGAGAGAAACAAGAGGAGAGGAATAAAAGAGTTTGAAATCACAATGCAAAACATTTTATAAATCAATTTTTAGAATGGTTCTCAAAAGAAGGTTTCAATCTTTCTCCCTCCCTCAAGATAGTAATCTTTCAACTATCATAAACAAGATTTGAGGGGATAAAAGGAGAATTCATGGACTGAAAAGCAAAACCCACAAAGGTTTGCTACTTGAGAACCAAAAACAGTTTTGAAATCGGTTTTGAGATGGAAGCATTTTTGAAACCAAAGCATTTGAAATCCTTTTCTTAAAACCATTTTGGGACAAGAACAAGAACATATCTCTTTCTCTCATGCTCTGGACGGAAGACTAGAGCTGTCAAATGGGCCTATCCATGTCCAAATGGGCATGTCCAAACGGAAATTTTTCTAGTTTGGACATAAATGGTCAAAGCCAATTTGGACATGGGCTTAAATAAGACCAAACCCATTTTGGACCATGTCCAATTGGGCTGTTTATGTGTATAAGAAGACCAATTTTAAAACATAACCTGTAATCTCATTTTCTTCTAAGTCTGTTAATGTCATAAGCTTATTATGTTTAACAACAATCTAAAGATCAAGATATTCAACATATTATAAAGTATAAACCATATATCCCTCTGCTTTAATAAACCAAAATATAATAGAGAATTACATTGTGTTTAACATAAATACTAATACTAATTAGATTCATGACATTACATAATCAAAGTCTTTAAAATGATTCAAAGATAACTCTAAAATGATTGCTCCAATTCCAAAGAAGTGTTCATTAGCCTCCAAAGAAGTGTTCGCAGAACATTCAAACCAACAAACTAAGGAACACAACACCAAATCAGTTCTCAATTTTAAATCAATCCGAGAGCAAAGTTACCAAATTGATGAAGAAACAAAGCATGTAGTGTAGTTCCATTACAGATATTACTCTGATTCAACACAAAGCAAGATCCACATTCAGAGAAACACAACAACACCAGCTCGGTAAAACCGAGAAACCATTCAACTCTTTCAATCCAAAACAGCTCAAACAGCAACAAACCAACAAACATTAAAAGAAAGCTTATTCTCATTAGGAAGCTGAGTACCTTCTATGTTGTTCTGATCTTCTTTCTTTCATTTTCACTATCATCTTCCTCTTCTTCTTCACATGGCTCAAACTCGGATTCATCTATCATCAAAGCATCAACAACTTCATATGGTCAATGCAAATGAAAAACTACTCTAAAACAAAACAATAAAAGACAATTGATGTGAACTTACTGATTTCTTCAAAGCCACGGAGCCAATTTCTAGCACAAATCAGAGCTTGGACATTTGATGGAAGAAGCCGGCTCCTATACTTGTTAAGAACCCGTTCCTGCACTAAATGATGATTCAGAAGACACTGTTGTTATGGGAATACAAAGAACATCATAAGCCATCCGAGACAGCTCTTTGAACCGTGATGCATTGTCTTTCCAATACTTGAAGATATCCAAGTTTTGAAAGGCAACCATATCCAAGACAGGTTCTTCCAAGTACATATCCAATTCTGATTTTCCAGTTCCCGTTTTCTTCTAGAAGAATGCATAAAAACCCTGCAATCCAAAACATGACTGATTAAAAGTAGAAACCAAAATACTTATAAAACTGAGACAAAATCACAAGACAATACTTACATCATATCCAGCTGGTAAGTTATCCTCTGAAGTGGTTAGTGAAACGCTTGCTGCTTTTTTTGTATTCTTCTTATAAACTCCATACAGCTTTGTCATCTTCTTACGGATGTGATCCACCTTAGACTTACTAGTTGACGAATCTAAAATGCAAAAAGCAATATTCAAAGCAAGCCAACTTCAACCTCGGATCTAAAACAGCAGCAATTGCAAGTATATCGCTATACTCTTCCCAGTACTTGTCAAACTTCAGTCTCATTTCTTCCACCATTCTACTGATCGTTTCATCCTCAGATAACTCATGCTCTCTCAACCAAGTTTCTATTTTCCAAATTTGCATCAAGTAGAGATTCGCAGTGGGATATGAAGAGCCTGAAACTAGATTAGTAATAACACTAAATGGAG
>OVBI01003035.1:0-15001 GCA_900406495.1 Sisymbrium altissimum
ATGTTCCTCATCAACATTGAACCCGAGATAGCTTAAGACAGAGGGGCTCTGCCTGATTCAAGAAATGGCCTTGCCTTACTTTTTCCTTGGTTTTAGAGGAGATGCAACGCATATTTGGTTATCAATCTACCTAATTTTATGGTTTTCTTGTTGATCTTGTGACCTTTAATTGTGGATTATTTCTTGTGTACAAACTCCATCGAAGTAAGTTTTAACTTTCTGGGTTTCTAGTTGATCTTGTGAACTCTATTGTGTATTGTTGCTTGTGTACAAACTCCATGGATATAAGTAAGTTCTGCCAAGTTGAGGCAATTAGCTTCGATATTGTCTTGAGGTTTTTTAGTTGTAATATGAACAAGATCTTAGCAGAAAACAGAACTTTTCGCTGACCCCTCTTTGCTTCTAATCATCGTATCAATGATCAATCAAGTTTGAGTCTCTTTTTTATTCTTAGGGCAGAACTACTGCGACTCTGTTCAATGGTTGTACTAAGTAAGGAAAGACTAAATTGTCAAGATCTGTAACTAATCTGTAATATTCGATTCCAGTCATTTATCAGATCTAACAAGCTTAAAATGTTTATTCTCATCAAGCTTATTTAACTCTACCACTTTGGTTTTTTTGCTAAACTCGGTTTCACTACTTTAAACTACTATTTCGCCACTTCTTAGACCATTTTCAAGAACTTTGAGGACCTGCCTCGGCCTTCGCAAATGGACCACCGTTGTTTGTGTCAAGTGGCGACCGTACAGATCAGTGGCTTCATGGTACATGTGGCGGCTCATTGAAGCTAAGGGCACACTAACGAGTACTGTTTCAGCTCGAGTTATGTCTTTGCCGTCACAACAACTTCTGGATCCTCTTAGCGTGCTCAGTATCGGGTAAGTGTAGCTTGTTTCTTTGTAAATTAAAAGTTTTTCTCAGTACTTAGAGGAGAGCATAGCAAAGCTTTGGCCTCTTGCTTTACTTGTCCGTTTTTCTTAGTGGCGACTGGCGAACGAGAATGTGCTGAAACTTAGGTAGATAAAACAGACAGACCACTGTTAATAGACCACTGTTAATAGACCACTGTTAATAGACCACTGTTACTTCCTGTAAATGCAAACTAATGGGATTTTGGTTCATATATCTAATATCCGTGCTTTGTCCAAAGATTGTGGAATGTTCTTATAGTTGAATGATATACTTGTGTATGGAAGAGACGAGTATAGGTATATAGGAGACTGGTAATGAGCTTTCAAGTCATGTGTGATAAAAAATAACTCCTTAATAAACGACTGATGTTCTACAATACTATATGACGGGTAGTGAGGCTGTCATTCATTGCATATGATCGATGTTAAATTTTGATTAATCCTGGATGTTGAATCTGTTAGATTTCTTCCATATGTTTTCTTTCTTTCCCTCTTTATGTATTGGCTATGCACTATTCTCTTGAGGATTGATCGTGCATAAACCATTGTCTTTATTCTTTTTGACCAATTCCAAGAAGCATAATATATTAACATAATATAAGCATGCTACATTGTCAAATACGTCATTTCTTACTCTTATAACAGGGCTTGGGAACAATCTTAGCTGAGTCTCCTCCCCCACTTTTCTGTCTTTGTCCGGATTTTTAACTAAAGTCAAAAGAACTTCAAGCTCCACATCCACGAGGCATTATAACCCAAACCACATGCGGAGAACAGACAGTTTGAACGATTAGTGAGTTTTCAGGCTGCATAGGAGACTTGTGGACCATTTATCAATTATACTCTGCATAGGAGACTTGTGGACCATTTATCAATTATACTCTGCAGAGAAGACTTGTTAGGTCAAGCTTTCATATTATCTATTAGTCACCAATATCCCTCGTTTCACAGCCCAAACACAAGAAAAAGAAAAAAAAATGATGCATTCTTGTAGTGAGAGGAAGATGAAGATAATATGGAGTGTACGTTTAATCTTGTCTCTTTCTAACTCCATACTTGTGTCTTCCAAACCAGCGAGATGCTCTTTGGGAGTTCAAGAGCGAGTTCTATGTCATCGAGGAAGGGTCACCATCGTTGATAAGAAGATAGAGGGGATGGTGTCTTTTGTGATCCTAAGACAGGCAAGGTCGTTAAGTTAGACCTCGGGAACTGTAATCTCAATGGCCATTTGAGATCTAATAGTAGCCCGGACAAACGTCCTGTCCACTGCTAAACATCGACTCCAGCAGTGGACAGTCTCAATGGCCATTGAAACTCCAACGTCTTCAGAGTCTAGAACTTTTCAGCAATAATATTTCGAGTATTTTGCCTGATTCCATCATCAACCTCAAATATCTAAGGGTTTTGAGTCTTTATGAAAATGGTTTAACTGGTGAGCTACCAGATTCGATCGGCAATTTAAAATGGCTAACAGTGTTGAGTCTTGAATCAAACAAGTTCAATGGGAACTTTCCTCCTATGCTCCTCAATTTGAGCGAACTCACCAAGATCGACATTGGTGTTAATCAGTTCAAAGGTACGCTCCCATCTAACATGAGTAACCTCTCTAAACTGGAGGCTTTATTTACTGGTGAAAATTTATTTTATGGATCTGTTCCGCCGTCTCTTTTTATGATCCCTTCGTTGATGGAGCTTAACCTTGAAAGAAATGGATTCAGCGGTTCTTTTGAGATTGGCAATATCTCTTCACCATCTAAACTTGAAGGTTTAGAACTTGGAGTCAACAATTTCAATGGGCCGATCCCCATATTTATATGGAAACTAGTCGACCTTGTGTTTCTTGACCTCTCTTATTTGCACACAGGGAGGGGCATGGTTGATTTCAGCATCTTATCACATTTCAAGTCACTTTGGAATCTTAATCTCTTAGGGATTAGTTTGAAGATCAGTTCAGCCCTCCATCTTCCCTCACCCACGATACTTGATGTTATCATCCTGTAATATTCTTGAGTTTCCTAAGTTTCTACAGACCCAATCCAGTTTAATTCTTTTAGACATTTCTGATAATCAAATTGAAGGCCAAGTACGGGAGTGGTTATGGAACCTACCAATTCTGCAAATTGCCAACATTTCTCATAACTCCTTCAGTGGTTTTGAAGGATCATCGGATGTTCTTCAAAATAGTTCATTAAGAATTCTTGATATAAGTTCAAACAAATTCGAGGGTCCATTACCTTTGTTACCATATTCTATGTCGTATTTTCTGAGCTCCACAAATTGGTTTTCAGGAGAGATTCCTAGGGAAATATGCGAATTAGTTGAGCTTGATACTCTTGATTTATCCAACAACAGTTTCAACGGTTCCATTCCTCTGTGTTTTGAGAATTTCAATACTACTCTTTCTCTCTTGCATCTTCGGAATAACAGCCTTTCTGGTGTTATTCTAGAGGAATCTATAGGTGATCAGTTGGTATCACTTGATGTTGGTCGCAACCAGTTTTCAGGAGAACTTCCCAAGTCACTTATCAACTGCACTCTTCTCGAGTTTTTGAATGTTGAAGAGAACAAGTTCAATGGAAAGTTTCCATTTTGGTTGAGATTGTTGCCTAATCTACAGATTCTTGCCTAATCTACAGATTCTTGTTCTTCGTTGCAATGATTTTTATAGGCCAATGTCTTCTCCTGGAGATTCTTTGAGCTTGCCCAAGCTGCAAATCTTTGCTGATTCGCAAAATCACTTCAGAGGAGTTTTGCCATCAGATTACTTTCCTGGTTGGAGTAAAATGTCATCAGTCATAGACGTTGAATATCCTAAGCAAGAAATTGAAATAGCTAGGTTTTACCGTACGATACTACAAACAATCAGTGGGTCTGATAAACAAAGGATTAAGGGGGTGTATTCAATCTTGTATTTGAGAATGTTCGGAGTAATTTGATTTTTAATGAGTTTTTAGATTATGTTAGCTTAATTAGGAAAATTACTATGATTTTAATTAAATAGCTCTAAAATCCCATCTAAAACCAAGGATTTGGATTTTAATATTTTTATTTAAGAAATCCCACCAAAATACTTTCAAATCACTACAAATCTCGTAAAATTTACTACTTAAAATATTTTTAATAACAATGAATTTAAGAGTATATTTAAAATCACAAGTTCAATAACACTAGTTTTTAAATGGTTTTTTTTTTTCAAAACCATATTTGAATAACAGATGATTTTGTCATTTTAATAAAAATCACTTACAATTTTTTATTGAATACAGTCGTGTTAACAAACTTTTGATAGTATCCAAGTTTTAGAGAAACCCAACAAATTGTCATATATCTAAAAATTGTTATGTTATTGTGACTATATTTCATTGCGCTATAATTTCTTTTTATTTTACTTTACAAAAGATTTTGCCATTTTAAAGATGAATATCTTTATGTACAAAAGGAAAAAACTAATTTTTTGTCCTAATTTATTTCGATTCCACTTCAATCTGGTTTTGATTTACTTTCCGAATCATGAAATCATACATGTACATAATTCAATGTTTTGCAGTAACATTTTTTCAATTTAACCACGTATAAGTATCTAATTCAGATATAATTAAAATTTCATTAAACTATTGCATAATATTAAGTTAAAATTCTATTTTCAATCATTATACAATTAAAACATTAGAAACCTGAAAGCTTAAATTGGAACATAGAGTCCAATTTTTAATAAATTAAATCATTATGTATTAAATATTATGTAAATTTTGTAGAAAAGTACACCTAAATAATTATTATGTTCAGTTGTTAAACCATGAAACTATAGTATGATTAGACATATGTTATAATTTGTTAACAAAGACAAAAAATCTTAATAGAATATAACAAGAAAAATATTTTGTTCTTATTTATGAATGATGAAAAAGTATAATACAATATTACAACAACATGAATTTGTTTTTATTTATATACGATGAAAACACAATAATTTTTTTTTTAACTAAAAACACATTATTATTATTTTTTTTTTTTTGAAGCAAACAACTCTTTTTTCAAACTAAAAGTCTCTTTAATTGTTGTTTAACTCTGGTGGTAACATTGTTGTTGTTAATGTTGAGTCACCTTCTCTACTCCATAATTTGGCATCATTTTTCCGAACATATAGTTATTTTCTTCACTATTTTGCAAAACTCGCTACAAAAAATCAAAAGTTCACATTAAATTTTATCCATAAATTAAGAAACAAAGAAAAAAAAAACTTACAGCCATGAATCGTCTCCAACAAGCATCATATCTCCTTCATTATCTTTAAAAACTATTTTCCATTGATTATTGATTTGCAGTTTGCCTTTGATATCAAAGAGTTTTTCTAATTCGTCGATCATTTAATTGTATCCATTAAGAATAGTTAAATCCACAGTTCTTCCTATAGTAACACATTCCATACAATCCTGGTCAATAACCATATCAAAAACATGTGAACAAAACATAATCGTCTCAATATACTTAAAAAATCAACTTGCTAATTTAAATTATATACAATGTATCAGAATATATAAAAATATGGGTATTAGCATATACAAAAATTAAATTTTTTCTTATAAACAACAGTAAAATTTATGTTTCTTAATGTTCTAATTATAGATAATAAATAGTTTTAGGATTGACTAATAAGTAAATACTGATATTTTTGATACCTTAGTACGACTTCTACTAGAACTGATTGGCTTGCCTTGAATTTGGACATGATTGTTTTCTTCAAAGGTTTTGGAAATTGTAGATTTTTTGTTTGAGTCAATGAGTCCTATGGTATCCTTTGTTTTTGTGGGAGTCGTTAGATCAACTCCAAACAATTTGTAACTAGCGGGTTCATTAGTGGTTACCTTTTCTTTCATTGGTTGGGCCATTTGGTCATCGTCGTTCGGTTTGGACATGGTAGGATATGAGTAGCTCATTGGCTAACCATATGGAATCTTAGAATCTTTAGTTTCATTATGACAGCTAAGTTGAGGAATCTTCATTGGAGATTGTATACTTGGCTGTCCAATTTCTTGGCCTTGAGTCAATGTAAGATTCCACAGATTCGAGCCTATATATAGAAACAGAATGAGAACTAACTCACCGGGAATTTTTAACATGTTAAATTATGTTGCCTTACCAAATTCATGTACTTCGCATTGACACGTTTGTTTTTTTAGAAAATATGACTCTGGAATATTTGATGAAGATGTTAAAGGCTCGATCTCCCATTGAGAGATTTTATCAGGTCTTGGGATTGTTGCAGCTTCATCCCATTGCACCTATAAAAATAAAGTTAGTAGATTTTACTTATTACTGTTTTGAAAACATATTCTCAAATGATAATATATAGTTGGAGCTAGGAATAATCTTACTTTTAGGCTTCGTCATTCTGAATTTTTCCAATGAGTAGAAAAATCTTCAATTCCAACTATTGTCCCAGAGTATCTATTGTAATGGGAAAAATAGGTATTCAAGATTTACCTCATTTCATTAAAATCAAATCCTTCAAACTTCATCATAAATCTCGAACCTATATTAAACCTATTATTCACCGCATCTATGAATTTTTCGAAGTTGAGAACGAATTGGTTTGACCTGATATCATCAAATCAAGAATACCTAAGATCATAATTATTCAATAAACTAATCCAGTGATGTTTAGGAAGAGTAACCAATTTTTTTTCCATACATTGGCTTATAGAACACAACAAACACACATTTGGTTGTAATAGCATTCAATGCAGTAGCTATTACACTATGGTGCATACTCTCTGTTGGAATTACTGATGATAGTATATATCTTTGTTGATGAGTTGCTTTTCTGATTTCAATTAGTGATTCCCCATTCTCTCTTCTAGAATATAAATTTATTAAAAATAGAAACTCTAAGAAAAAAAAAAGATGTAAAAAGGCAAAATATTTATACCGAATGAATACGAAAGAGTCTTCAGCAACCAAATCTTTTTTTGATACAAATGTATTCCAACCAGATGTGAAAAGATGTCTTCGTGGTGTACCTCGTTAATTGTTTGTAGACAAATAAAGATATGTAATCACTATTCACAAACTTTTCTATGTAAAAAAGTGTGTTTAAATTTCCATTCATGACCGTGAAGATCTTTAGCAACTATCTCTTGACTCGGTGTTGGCTGAGACATATCCTAAAAACATTATAAAACAAAAACTTACATAAGAGCTTACAATTCAAGTTAGTTGTTAGTTTATTTAGTGTATAAATTAAATTTAAATACCAATGGAAGAAGACATTCAATGGCATGTATACTAATTAAAGTTAAACCACCTTGTTTGCTGGTATCAGAAGCACTTAACATCTTTGTAAAATAGTTAATATTTTGTATGTCGTTGCCGGTAATTAGGAATAGGAATTTCAATTTCCTAAAGAATTAATCATTCATAAATTTATGTAAAAGAGATTAGAAGATAAAAAAATATCATTAAATAATTAAATAAAAACAGTAAATTTTGTCACTCACAGAGGTATATGGCACCAAGAAAACTTTTGCATAAACTTCATTTGTATTGGTCTCTATCTAATATTATACATAAAAACACATACCAAAAATATTATTATTTATAGTCTAAGTCAATATAGTTCATGTGTATATTCTAAATAAGAAACATCAAATACCAAATAAATATATCTTACGCTCGATACTAAATACTTTGCATAGAATTTTTGAAGGTAGATCAAATATTGGTTTGAGCTAACATAAATCATCCTTTATTGATGTCACAAACTGATAATATCATCACATTAATTATTAAGTTTTACAAATAAAACCATATGAAAAAAACTATAAAATGTAAATAAGAAAAAAATACTCGCCAGTTCTATGTGTCCTTGGGGAAAGTAATATACCTTTTTTCCAATTTTTGGAAGATCAAGTTGAGTCCCAGCACATAGCTTCCATAACTGATTGTACAGATAACTATTGATTCCATCATTTTCTATATGAACATATAAAATATTTTTATTAGTAAAAATTCTTCATAAATCAAAACTATACTTAAATCCAAATTTTCTTTACTTATACCTAAAAATTCAGGTTGTCCATTCATGATTTGGTTACTCGCCATTATCTCTTATGTAAACACTGGTATTACCACTTAGTCAAATAATCACCAAATCCTGATAATTTTTATTTATTAATATGGTATTGTATGAAAAACAAAAAGATTAAAAAAAAAATATTTCAAATTTACAAAATTAGATTTATACATTTTTGATAAAAAAGTACATAAAAATAAGAAGAAAATAATTTGATTTTTTTTTTAAAAAAAAAGAAACCATTATATAACGGATGAATAACTGTTTAAAACCAAAATTTATGAATTCTTACACAATATAAAATCAGGACTAGTGATAACAAAAAAATCGTAATATTGGAGAATAACATAATACCTTTGTTTACTGAATTGGTGAGAACTTTTTGATATTTATTTATTATTTTCAAAATCATTTTATTTGTTTCTTTATACGATCTTTATTTATTTCACTTTGTCAAAAATTTGATACATATGAAGTATTTATAGGTGAAAAAATATTAAAATCCTACATTAATTTTTATTTAGATATGATTTTGGACTATCAATTTTAGCAAATTACCAAAAACACGGGTCAAAGCCGTATCTTTTAATCGGACTTCTTTAATACCGATTAATTATATTTCTAAAATACTTATATAATAGTACTATAAAAGAAATGAACACGTAATACCACATCTCAGATGCAGGCGGATTCAGTGTTCTAAATAGCATTCTAGGTGTCGCTTAGGCGAAATAGAAAATCTATTGAAAAACTATTTACTTCTTTGGACTTCTTCTAAATAGATTAAAAATGCAAGCTCTTACGATGGTGTAAGTACTATATTTATCAATTATAAGCAGTTTTTTTAGCAAAAGTCAATACAGTCTATGGCCCAAATAACTGTTTCAAAGTCTGCATGCAATGGTGATAGACTATCCCGAGTAGTCTTAGCCTCCAACATCACACCATTCAAGCCAAACTGACTGGTACCACGTATTTATCCTAAGAACTTATCAGTCATTTTCTACGAATCAATTAATTGGCCCCAACACCCTTTTTGGATTGTTAAAACCGATTTGAAATAAGCATATTAGACTGAACCATAGATATATTAGTATTAATCTCAATTATTTGTGACCTCTCCAAATAAATATTTTGTCTCTGCAATTTAATAATCTTTGTGGATTTTGATCAATATTACTAAAGATTAACATTTCTACATTTCCATAAATACTATATTATCAATAAAAAAAATACATATTTAGACTATTTGAATGAAGCTTCTAGAAAAGATATCCAAATTTGAAAAGACCGACGACAGAGATAAATATCCAGCTGAGATGGCATCTGTGAAAAGGGACATATTTATAAAATCGGAGGATAGTCAAATAGGTCATAATTTATTAATTTTTGCAAATTTACAACATCCACACTCTGTATCACAATTGATTCTTTTTACTTTCAATTCTTATTGTTACTAGTAAACAACAACAGATGACTTGCCAAATGAGATGTTTGATTTTCGTTGAACACTTTCAATTTCCATGAAAAATTCTTGTAATTCTTTAACATCCGAGCCTATAATAAGATTGTTTTTTTATCTGATTCAGAATAAATATTTTCTATATTGTATCTCGATTTTATATTTTCTCGACTTAGTGAAATGTCATCCATAATGATTTAACCTTACAAATCTGTGGCGGAGGAGAAGAATAAGAAGAAGATGAAGAAGGTAAAGAAAAAGATCAAGTATTCAGCTGGATAGCTGCTGCAATACGTTATGTGCCCGGTGTGTTCTGTGGACTCATCATTGGCCATATTTTTCACTTCCTATAAAAAGGACTGGTTTATGAGGATCGTTCACTTTTTTACTTTTGTTAAGAGTATCATGTGTCTCCATGCTTGCTATAATAAAATTATGATTAAATCTATGAATTTGCTTTCTCAACATTTGTTTGTAATCATATCAATTTTTTTTTCCTTTTGAGAATCCAACATTTCCTTTGTCTACATACACAGGGCGAAGAGTATTCGTGAGGATGAAGTTTTGGAGAATGTAACGATTTTTTATAGTTTTATGTAAAGAAATTGGACAATATATGAAAATTGGTAACACTGGGAGCTGACAAAAATAAGAAATGAAAACTTCAATTCACTCTTAAATGATTCTATTTAGCCGATGTGGTTTGAGTAGGATTTTTGTAGTCTTAGTGTATAAGTTCATATTCGTACAGTCATATGAGACTTTATAATACAATAATGTATTAAGTTATATATATTTTTCCCGGTGAAGTAGGTTTCTTTGAAGCTATGGTGGATACGACTGATTGAGTGGAGATGGTGGTGTCTTGAAACAGATTGTAAGGAGAGCCAAACCTGTTGCTATTGCACCTTCTGATGATTTTTGCTGTTAGAGTTTCTTTGTTCATTACATTCTCATATGTTTCTTTGTCCTTAATGCTAATCATTGATGCTGATGAAGGACAATAACTATATTTGACATATGTGCCATCCGGTCATGGGACCTTGAACATAAAAACATCATATCTACAACAGGTTCGTCTTCCTCGAGCTTGGTACTAGTCTCTTGAGCAGAAATCGTCATATATAGTCCCAGAATCTGTTTAAAAACTCGAGATATTTTACTTTTGTACTATAAAACTGATCTTGTTGTTATTATTTTTCAGCACTCAAGCTGAGAATTTGAGTTAAAACCTGCAGCTGCAGATTCCGCACCGGTAAATCAAAATCGATGCGGGATGGGTGCAGGTTCACATTTTTAACTACGGAGCGGATGTGTATCAATATATTTTATTCTTTGGGTTTGTGGGTACCTGCAAATTAACTTTTTTTTTTTCAAAAATGTTATTAATTATAATATTTTCTTTATTTTTTTTAATAAAAATGCTATATAATATATCTAAATTTTATTTTATTTTCGAAAAGTATCCATTATTTATTAAAATATATATATTTCATATTATTAAAATAATGAATTATAACAAAAAGATATAGATTTTTTCTTTTTAATTATTTTAAAATATTTTGCTGGTTTAACTGGTCGTACAGGTAACTCGCAAATTAAGCGGGACGGATACGGGTATATCATTTTTTGCGGGTTTTGTGTATGCAGGTTTTGCAGGTTAGAAAATTTATTAATCCGCTGCAGAGCGGGTCAAGTGGGGTGGATTTACTCCAATACCCTTCCGCACGACAAATCTGGGATGCAAAACACGAAATCTGCAATCACAAAGTAGAACAACCTTTGTTGTGGACACTTATCGAGGAAAACACGTGAACAGACTCCTCCGGATATAAACTTCAAACTTTAGGAAATAGAGATGAAACTTCGATTCGTCTTTGGTCTTGATACAAAAAGGGAAAATAATATCCCATAGGCGCAATACATGAAGCTCCACAAACATTCATCCTACAATCAGACAGTCCATAACTCAGATTTAAATTATGACCTAAAGAACACGAGTGTTCCAACTAGAACTCTCTAAAACCATAGTGAAACTCTCTTGGAATGGTTAAACAATAACCAATATTATATCCCAAACTAGGGAAAACCAAAACATAAACTCTGAAATTTTTAAATTTTAGAATAAACTTCAGAACGAAATACAATTAAACCCCGTGAAAAGAAAACCCAAACCAATTTCATAAAGACTTCTCAAAATCTCTTGCTGCCGCTAAACAAATTATCAAATAATAAGAAAACTTTTTTTTTAAACCAAAATTTAAAGAACAGTAAATTAAAAATTTAGGAAAAACACACCCGTACCACAGACGGATATTAAAAATTTAAAAATCCAAACCTGATTGACTTTATGAAAACCGACCACGGGAGACTACTACCAAGTGTAGTATGTATTCCCACATATGACCAAAACGTTTTAGCTTATTTTCAGTCATTGTTTATTCCATCATGTACATTGGAGAAAAAGTTCGAGCACATCTCAACCAAATATAATATTACACCCAATTTCCACCTCTAAAGCTAATTTGAATTGTTTAGTTATTGAATTCTCATTACATTTCTTTTTATTCTTAGGTAAATATTGTTATGTGTTTTTTTGTAGTTTTTTTTAATCATTAAATTCCTCAATTTTCTACAGTAAACTTAATGTATTGATTTTAAATTGAGAATACAATAATAGTATTTTAATTTAAGCAATTATAATTTATTACATAAAAAGGCATTTAGAGATAAAAACAAGATGTAAAATTAACTGATAATTTTCCAAGTATAAACTTACATGCTATGGTTTTCTTGAAAATGAAAAAAAACCTCATATTTTATGCAGCGCAATGATCTATCGTTTTCATATGTAATTGTAACTAATTATATAAGCAAAATATGCGTTTAGAGATAAAAAAAACAAGAAAATATATAAAATTATCCAATAATTTCCCAAATATGAACATATATGCTAAAAAATATTTAAACTTGTTATTTTTTGTCTTCAGACTTGATTTCACTCTTATAATAATTTTAAATATGGTTAGTATCTACTCTGAAAGTTTTTAAATTATGTATCGCATGATCAAATTCAATGCTATCTGGACCTTTGATAATTTTGTACCAAAGATTTAGAATATTGATTTGATCATCTTGTACCAATAATTTATAATATTGATTTTTCTGGCTTGATTCGATCTATTTCAGTTATTGAAAGTCTTATTTCATGTTTTTCCATTGAATTTGATATCCATTAGAGATTATATATATTCTCCAATTTTACATATTTTTGATATGGATGAATTTATCATTTTTTGATGTTTTTGCAAAACTAATTTTATTATATGACTATTTGCTTTCATTAATTAGTGATTTTAGTAGATTATACTTACTTATGTTTCGACCGAAAGGCTAACATTAGCGACATACTTTTATCAATCTCCTGTTTCATAACAAAATATACAGAGATAGATTTTGTAAATCTTATTGTTTTTTCGACTTGATTAAAACTATTCTTGGTTTTGATAGTCATCTATTCTATTAAAATAAGATACATTTTTCAAAAAAACCTTACCCTTATGTGTGATTTACATGAAATGCCATTGAAATTTAACATTTCATTAAGGGTAATTTGGACTAAATATATATGTAGACTATAATAGGTTTCATATACTTTACCACATATGATTATGTAGAGATTAATTACGATAATTAAAATATATAAACTAGATATGTATCTAAACAATTTAAAATAATGGGTTCCACTTCTCTATTTAATTAAAAACGAAAATAGTAATAATAAAAACAATATATATATATATGTAAATATTAAATCAAATAATAAATATAATTAATTAACATAATAAATCAATTATTCTTATAAATTATAAAATCAAATTTTGGTAAATATACACAGAACATAACATAAAAATATATCTGGTAAATATATACAAAAAGTAGCATAAAAATATTTTTTGTATTTTTAATTTGATAGATAGATTATTCACAAAGCGTGACATGTTTATGTTTTTATAATTACAGGGTTTTATAGTTTGTTTTATTAAAATATGTAAAATATTTAGGCAATTAAAAATAGATTAAAAAGACTAATTAACTCATTTTAGTTATAAGAAACTAAAAATAATTAAAATGATAAGTTTGATAGGTGGTTTATCATATTTTAACTTTCTTAAATATACATAAAAATATATATTTTATTATAATAATAGAAATCAAAAATAAAATTAATAGAATAGACTATATAATTTCATATATACTTAAAAATGAAACTATCAGTACACTCAAATTATAACTTCTAAAAAAATATAATTTTAATAAGTATAAAAACAAAAATCAATTAAAAATATCATCTTCTCTCATAACATATTGATACTATCAAATATATCTATACAAGAATAAAATTGTTATCATATCTTAAACTTTTAAATTTACAAATACACATTATTTCAAAAACCAAACTACAAATTAAAAGAAATCTCATCTTAAAGACAGGATATAGTCTATTAAAGACGGAATATAGTTTATTATATAATTAACGAATGTAAAGATAACATTAAAATTTCATATTATTGTAAAAAATATATTAAATTTTCAATTACAAGAAAATTTATAATATTATAAAAGTATTTTTATTAAACATATTGGTTATGTATGACCAGTATTATTGAGCTTAAATCATGTATTATTTCAACTATATGTGTTTTGGCTTTAATGAAATGCCGACAAGAAAAAGAAAAAAAAACTAAACGTACCCCGTTCTCAGAGTGCGGATCAGGATCTAGTATTTAATGTTTTCCATAGCATCTGATGCTGCTTCCCATTATGTAAGTTTACGTGTCTTTGATATAGATGAATTTATGATTGTTTGATTTATTTCTTACAAAACCTATCTTTATTATGTGATTATTAACTTTTACCAATTTGTAAATTTTATTTAATTATGTTGCATTAGTTTATCAATCTTAGCCTTTGTGTAAAGTGTATATCAGAAGACAGAGCAAATTAAGAAACATAATTCTGAACTTTGTAGTAAATTATTCTTACATTCTGCAAATCTTACTGATTCTAAAAAAAAAACAGAAAAGAAAAAAGACACATATTGCATACTTCCATTAAATTCTGCTTATCAAAAATTATTATATATTATATTATATTTTATAAATTCATACATTAATAAAAACAAATAAATCAAAGTTTTTTTCTCTCCAAAATGAATAAAATAGACACAAACGATTATGAGTGGTAAACAAGACAAAAAACAAAAGATAAAGTTTCACATCCAATTAGATTAACAAAAATTAAAAATAGAAAGAAATGTTCAATGAATGAAAGGTAGAAAATGGATACGTAAACAATTTATTTTAAAAATGAAATTTGATTAAATCTAAAGACATCTGAAGACAAAAAGGAAATATACCAAAATGAAATCCTATAGAAACAAAGATTGTGGATCGTAGATAAAGCATTATAAAAGAGGTTTAGGGTATTGGTTTGTCTCCAAATTACAGATTCACTCCAAAACTCTTTATCTCTCTTGAGTCTTGATCAGAT